>JAMPIO010000286.1:0-108498 GCA_024699865.1 Aphelenchoides fujianensis
TGCTTGCTCTCTCGTACCTGGTTGTTCTCTTCCACTGAACGGAGCCCACAACCACGCTCACACCTCTTGATTTGCTTGCAGATGAACCCAACATTCTTTACTCTGCTCCTGGTGGAGGGAAGTGGTCGCAGATGGGTGGCTGGCCGCAACCTTCGCCTAAACCCAAAGGTCGCTCGCTCGTAGTGAGAAGCTTGGCGAAAACTTCTTTGAGAAACACCGCCCAAAGATGAAAGTGGGAAGCCCGTGTACGGCGTAGATCAGGCTGCTTGAATGGACGTCCAGTTCATAGTCGCGTTGAACCCGTTGGCCGCAAGGCACTTATTTCGGGATAGTGATACGAGTGATCATCCTCAAAGGTGATCTCCAGCTCCAGTTTGACCATCCGCTTCGTTAGGAAAACGGGCACGATGTAAGTTGGAGTAGCAAAAACAAGACGCCCTTCTCGACCAACGCATCAACATCGCTTGTGGGAGGATCATTACATCGGAGTTCTGGTCGGTGGTCAGCTAAGAACGATTCAATCGACTAGCAGAACAAATAGAAAACAAACCCAGATGTTTCTCGTCATTTCGACGCCCATCATGGCCGCTTTCTTCGCCGCCACTATCCACGCCTCGGACGAGGCCGTCAGGTAGTGCTTCCAGGTCTTACAGTTCGTTTCATCCAGCTCGCCGATCGTGAGGCCGGGCCAGTAGCCGCCTTTCATTCGGGGGAACTCCGAATGAGTGACGATCGGGCGAGGATGAGCCCCTTACAGTACGCCTGCTCGACGAGGTTCTCCCGCTTGCTGGAGAGCCCGAAGCCAATGGAAGCGTTGCACGAGTACGAAAAGAGGCTTCAAAGAGAGAGTTCAAAAAGCCTTGTTGCTGATCACTTGCCGGTTGTCCAACAGCGTCCCAGCCACGAACTCCGCGTCCAAAATTTTCAGAAGTGATGGGTACATCTGCGGGCGGACTGCCGACTTGGTGGAAGCGAATCGTGTCGAGTGCCCGCCCTCGTAGAGCTTCCGGGTCGTTTTCAACTGCCCTGTCCACTTTTCGTTCAGCGACCGGAAAGTGGACGACTGGGAGGATCGAAAGGCGATCTCCTCCCCTCCATGTTGTTGCACAACAGCTTCCTACTCACTGGCGTTATCTGTCGACACAAAGAGCGGCAGTACAATTTGGCGAACTCATCTGAACCATCAATCATCAAAGGAGAGTGTAAAACGGAATACCGTCTGAACAATAGCGAGGGCAGCCCTTCTCCGTCTTCCCGCAGTTCTCATCGGCCACAAGGAAATCGGGTGAGAGCGTGTTGAAGAGGCGTAGAAGGTTTGTGGCGGAGTCCCCGCACTCATCAGAAGGATGTCTGCAATTCTTCTTCTGTTCATCAAAGTCCATCTATGCGTCCCCTCACCCTGATCGTACCAATTGGGTTGAAAGAAGGGGAGCTTGTACACGCGGGTGGTAGAGTTCGGCGAGTCATCCCACGAAGAAACGGCGAATAACAACGGGAAGCGGAAGAAGAATCCAAAGAAAAGAAGCCAGCTTGTTCTCATCATTCATTTCTGCCAAAAAGGAAACAAACTGCCGAATTGTCGTCGTGATCAGCCGCACGAAGTCGCCGCTGCTTCCGCCCCGAACTTTCGGAGGAGCCGGCCGGCCGGCAATAAGCAGCCGAGGGCTGGAGATTGCAGACACACGCCTCAAAGCAGCTTAGCGACGGGGGTCGCCCACGTCTTCCGCTGAGTTCGAGGGGAGCGGCATTCTCGCAATTTTAATCTAAAGGCACGTCATTCACGAATTCGGTGACTAATCGCTGGTCGTTGCTTGGCAGACTGGGTTCAAAGCAAGCGGAAGTACGCGACGAACGAGATCTCTGCCTCTGTCCGTATTTCTTCAAGCGGAAGTTACGAAAAGAGCATTAAGGAGTACAATAAGAAATCTGAAGAACCAAAATTTGTAGTCGAACGGGCGAGATGAACTCAAGTTGGTTACTGGGTTTTTTTTCACTTCAGCCCTTGGACCGGTTCTCTTCGACCTTCATCTGCTTTTGAAAGAAAAGAACACGATGAACCTCTCAACGGTCATCGCACTGCAAATTCTGTTCGAAGTGTCTACGTCGATTGTCTGCCTTTTTCTGAACCTCTACTTTGCTCATCGTTTCCGCCGTTTGGAGATCTTCCATCCGGCTTTTCGTCGGGTGCTTGTGAGTTGTCTACTTCTGGCCGCTCTTTCATAATGACTGCTTGCAGCTTTCAACTCACGTCCTGAATTCGATTGCGACTGCCATCCACCCACTTCTCGTGGCCGTTCCGGCTCAATGGTACTCGGTGCAAGACGGACACCACATCGCGGCCGCCGTCTACTACTCGCTTCTGTTTATCCAGACTGTGCTCATCACGCTTTGCAGTTTGAAGTATTTCCTCATCGGGTGGGAGCGACGACTTGCCTATCAACACCGACGGGAATACGAAAAGCGGGGATCGTCGACGGGCAATTGGATTCTCTGCTTCGGAGTGAGTAGAAGACCGGAACAAATTTAACTAGATTTTTTAGATCTTCTTCAGCGTTTCTTTCATAACCGTCAAAACTCTTGTCGCTTATGCTCTCGATTCGCACGAGCCGATCGACGAACGGCTGCAATTCGCTTTCAGCATGGACCATAATGGTCCGGCGATGCTGTGCATGTACTCGTTCGCCGGCTCGAGTTTCTTCTTTGCTTTTTACGTTCGTTGCCAAAAGATTGAACGCGGATTGATGTTGACTTCAGGAAATCGGTCGGCTGAACCGGTTCGCCAAAAAGCACTACTACGCGGGCCGTTCCTTGGCCGAAAGCTACCAGGTAAGAGAAATAAAACGAGCAGAAAGGGTACCTCCGTTGACAGATCAAACAACTGTCATCTACGCTCCGCGTCATTCATCCTCTGCTCAAGGCGTTTGTGGGCATGATGCTGTTTTCTACGGTCTTTCAATCGTTGTGGATCTACTTGCATTTTGTGCACGGCTACCCGATGGACTCGCAGGAAGTAATCGCTTCTATGATGGCAAGCTAGAGCATTCAGACGACTAATGGAGCATTTGTATAGAGTCTGTACGTCGTGTTCACGATGTACTCGATCTACGCAACCGTCCGCATGATCTGGGAGTTCGCCGGCGTCCGGCGTGCGCTGGTGGACGACCTGCGGCGAGCGTTTGGCTGCAGGCTCGCCTCTACCCAAGTAGCCGTTGTCCCGGCCGTCGACTACGCGGCCGACCACTTCCGTCAGCTGAGCGTCGCCTGGGGCAACGAGTCTCGGCCGTAATGAAGCAGATGTCTTTTTGTATCGAGCACGGACACCAAGAATTAATCGGGGCAAACACGCCTTATTCTGTTCTCTCTGTCAATAAACGATCTCCTGTGAACGAATTGGCGTATAAATCGATAAAATCTCAAAGAGAACCGCGTGTTTCCTACTCGGCTCCGATTCCATACAATCGAGATTATTGATTAGTCCTCGATCCATTCGCCGTGCTTAACGAAAACATCCGAGAAGTGCGTGAATTCAGCAGAAATCTCCGCGTGTTCGCTGCTTCCAACACGCCGCCCGAAAATCAATGGGGGCAGTCCGAGACGACACGCCGCGTTGTTCGCTGGCGACGCGTTCGCCGGCTGTCAGTCGCGGCGTCCAGTTGGCGGCGGTTCGCCCGCCTTCTTCCTCCACCTCACCGCGTTTCCGCCTTCTGCCCGGCTTGCAGTCCGCTCGTGTCTTCTGGACATTCGGAAGTTCCAGTGGAGTTTCCTTTGCTTTGTTCGCTCGGTTGTGGGCTGTCCGCCTGGACAAACTGCAAGCCTAGTGGTCATTCGTTACGCGTGTTCCTCCTTCTTCTCCAACATCAACAACAATCTTTCGTTCTTGCAGGTCCCGCGGGATCGATCGAGCGACAAAATGGGAGGTACGTCCACTTCATCGTCTTCGATCATTCCTTCTTGCAATTGCAGTGAAATTCCTGGAGTTTGTGAAGCCCTTCTGCGGCCTCGTGCCGGAGGTCTCGAAGCCGGAGCGGAAGATCCAGTTCCGCGAGAAGATGCTGTGGACGGCGATCACGCTCTTCATCTTCCTCGTCTGCTGCCAAGTGCCGCTGTTCGGTGAGTGCCCCTCCTCTACCCTTTGTTCATTCCCCTTCTGCAGGCATCATGTCGACGGAAAGCGCGGACCCACTCTACTGGCTCCGAGTGATCATGGCCTCCAATCGGGGCACCCTCATGGAGTTGGGCATCTCGCCGATCGTCACCTGGGCATGATCATGCAGCTGCTGGCCGGCGCGAAGCTGCTGGAGGTCGGAGACACGCCCAAGGACCGCGCCCTCTTCAACGGCGCCCAGAAACGTAAGTGGGCGTTCTCGCACCCATCCATTTCATTCCTTCTTTGTTCAGTGTTCGGAATGGTGATCACAATCGGGCAGGCGGTCGTGTACGTGTGCTCGGGGATGTACGGACAGCCGGCGGAGATCGGCTGGGGCATCTGCTCGCTGATCGTCCTCCAACTGGTGATCGCCGGTTTGATCGTGCTCCTGCTCGACGAGTTGCTCCAAAAGGGCTATGGGCTGGGCTCGGGCATCTCGCTGTTCATCGCCACGAACATCTGCGAGACGATCGTCTGGAAGGCCTTCTCGCCGACCACGATGAACACCGGCCGCGGGACGGAGTTCGAGGGCGCCATCATCGCGCTCTTCCACCTGCTCGCCACTCGCACGGACAAGGTGCGCGCCCTCGGCGAGGCCTTCTATCGCCAGAACCTCCCCAATCTGATGAACCTGATGGCCACCGTCCTCGTGTTCGCCGTGGTCATCTACTTCCAGGTTTGCTGCCCCTTTCCGCCCGTCCTTTGATTCGATTCTTTAGGGCTTCCGCGTGGACCTCCCGATCAAGTCGGCTCGCTACCGCGGCCAGCAGTCGTCGTACCCGATCAAGCTCTTTTACACGTCGAACATCCCGATCATCCTGCAGTCGGCCCTCGTCTCCAATCTGTACGTGATCTCGCAGATGCTCGCGTCCCGCTTCGGCGGCAACTTCCTCGTGAACCTCCTCGGCACATGGTCGGACGCGGCCGGCGGCTACCGCTCGATCCCCACGGGCGGCCTCTGTTACTACCTCTCGCCCCCGAGACCTTTGGCAACGTGCTCGAGGACCCGCTGCATTGTTTCCTCTACATCGTGTTCATGCTCGCCTCGTGCGCCTTCTTCGCCAAGACGTGGGTCGACGTGAGCGGCTCCTCGGCCAAGGACGTCGCCAAACAGCTCCGCGAGCAGCAGATGATGATGCAGGGCCATCGCGAGGCGTCGATGGTCGAGGAACTCAACCGCTACATTCCGACGGCCGCCGCTTTCGGTGGACTTTGCATCGGGGCGCTATCCGTCACGGCCGACTTCATGGGTTCATTCTCCTTCCGCTTACTCGTTTGATTCTTCTGCTCGATTTCAGGAGCGATCGGAAGCAGGACGGGAATCCTTTTGGCCGTGACGATCATCTACCAGGTAGAAATCCTTCGGACTGATCCTTCGTTTTATCCTCTCGCTTTCAGTACTTCGAGACGTTCGTGAAGGAGCAGCAGGACATGGGAGGAGTGGGCTCGATGCTCTTCTGAGCAAACCCGCCATTAGATCCCTTTGTGTAGCGGGTTTTGGTCGAGTTTGAAGTGCAATCCTCCGTTCGATTGTTCCCTTTACGCATTCTCCCCTCTTTTATCCGATCGTCGAGTATTGCCGTCTATTGTGAATAAATATTTCCATAATGAGCGATGGAAATGGAGGTCTTTCGCGAAAGAAAAGAAAGTGGGCAGTTGTGGGAAAGCTCTTCCACGCCACATGTGTGCACTTCGTTTAGCGTCTAATCAATCGATGGGCCGACTTTTTGCCGCCCGTCCGCTGCTTTCCGTCCGGTCCGCCGACTTCTAACACAGGGCGCCACACATGCCGACGACGGGGCCGCGCGATCGCCCTCCTTTTTAGGCGGCCAGGGGGGTCGGTTTTCCCCCTTTCCTTCTTTCTTGTCTGTCTTTTCTCCCTCCTCCTCCCCCCCCTTTTTCTCCCCCCCCCTTCTCCCCCCCCCCCCCCCCCCCGTGGGCCCCCCCCCCCCCCCCCCCCCCCCCGGCGTTTTCCCCCGGCCCCCCCCCCCCCCCCGGCCCCCCCCCCCCCCCCCCAAACCGGGCCCCCCCCCCCGGGCGGGGGGGGGGGGGGGGGGGGGGGGGGGGCCCCCCCCCCCCCCAAAAAAAAAACCCCCCCCCCCCCCCCCCCCCCCCCCCCCCCCCCCCCCCCCCCCCCGCCCCCCCCCCCCAAAGGGCCCCCCCCACCCCCCCCCCCCCCCCCCCCCCCCCGCCTTCCCGGGGGGGCCCCTCCCCCCCCCCCCCCCCCCCCCCTTTTTCCTCCCCCCCCCTTTTCTTGTCTCTGCCCCCCCCCCCCCCCCTTCCCCCCCCCCCCCCCCCCCCCCGCCCCCCCCCGGGGGCCCCCCCCGGGCCCCCCCCCCCCGCCCCGCCCCCCCCCCCCCCCCCCCCCCCCCCCCCCCCCCCCCCCCCCCCCCCCCCCCCCCCCCCCCCCCCCCCCCCCCCCCCCCCCCCCCCGGCCCGGGCCCCCCCCCCCCCCCCCCGCCCCCCCCCTCCCTCCCCCCCCCCCCCCCCCCCCCCCCCCCCCCCCCCCCCCCCCCCCCCCCCCCCCCCCCCCCCCCCCCCCCCCCCCCCCCCCCCCCCCCCCGTGCCGGGGCGCCGCCCCCCCCCCCCCCCCCCCCCCCCCCCCCCCCCCCCCCCCCCCCCCCCCCCCCCCCCCCCCCCCCCCCTGTCCCCCCTTGGCCGACGAGCCCCAGCTGGCGGCCCGAGTGCAGCGCTTCGTGAAGGAGACGCTCGCCGCCCACTCCTCGCCCACCTCCCTCCGCTTGATTCTTTTGGCCTAATTTTTCGTTTTTTTTTGATTGCTCGTAGACCAGGAAATAAACACGCGTTTCACGGTTCCGTGTAGACAAGGATTAGAAACGTTCGTTCAGGGTAAACAAATTAATCAAAAGGTGAGAAGGAGGCAATTAGAATCTCCAAAAGGTGTCGTGTCGAAGCATCGCATGACTTCCGTCGTCGTCCAAATTCCACCTCTCTCTTGCGACCCCTCAATTTGGACGCCCGACGAACATTTCGGGGCCTTGACGTCAAACTCCAATGCCCGGCGTGTCCACGGGCGAAGGGCTGAATGCTCGCAATTACGCGGGACTTTTTTTTGCTTGAAGTGGAAGATGTTTCCGTGCACACGGTCGACCGGCTCCTTTCAATGCTCTCCGAACACGTGGATTTGATCCTGCTGGTCGAACGGCTGACCGAACTGTCGGCTGCAGTCTTCTGCTTCTTGCTGAAGGTCTACTTCGCTCGGAAATTGGGCGGCTATCCGTCTTCAGCCCCAGTCTACGCATCGTCCTCATCACTTCGCACTTGGTCGGGGCGACGATCGCTCTCCTGCATCCCCTCCTGCAGGTGGTGCCTTTGGAGTGGTACTCAATCGAAGGCGGGAACCTTATCGGAGCTCTGCTCTTCTACTCCCTCCTGTATTTCGTACAAACTGCTGGCTGGTTCTTTATCGCCAAATATTTGATGGTAGCGGTGGAACGACGATGGGCGTTCGAGGGGGCGGGCGAACTACGAGGGCGGAAGACGGGCGCAAAGGACGGCAGATTTTGCTCGCGGTGGTCTGTCCCGTACTTTTTTTAACCCAAGACGCTGTGCCCTTTAGTTTTGTTCCATCGCTCTTCTGGTGCTGCTGAAGTGCGTGGTCATGTGCTCGTTCTCCCGGACCGTTCGATCGACGAGCGGCTCCTTCTTGCGCTCGACATGGACCGCTGGCCGCCGGCCCTTCTCTCCGTTTGTGCGATCTCGAGCGGCTGCTGGGCGGTCGGCTACTGGGTTTGCTCGTCGGTCTTCGCTTGCACTCGTCTGTTTGCAGCAATTCCGTCGTTTGTCCCGCTTCACGCACGTCCACTACTACAAGGCGGCGACGCTCTCCGAGAGCTTCCAAATCAAAACGACGAGGACGGTGGTCGAAACTCTCCGGCCGCTGCTTGTCGCCTACTTTGCGCTGATGACCGTCGCTTTCATCCCGCTGTCCGTTGCCTTCTACTTGACGTACATTCGGGGATTGCCTTTTCACTCGGATTTGTGTCGAGTGTTCGTGAATGTGAGGGGACAATGAAAGGTTGAGGTATTGAAGAGAGAATGCTTGCAGCTCGCTTACATCTGCTGTGCCTTTTACAACCTGTTCACTGCTGCGTACATGTGAGTTCTTTCGACCATTCGCCCTCAACCACTTGCTTCTTCAGGCTGTGGGCCTTCCCGCCCGTTCGCAACGTTCTTTTTCGGGATTTGCACGCGATCTTTCGCCTCCCGCACTGCAAAAAGAAGGTGGAGCACGTGCGAGTGGACCGGGAGAAAGAGCGGGAGCACCACTTCGAGCAGCTGAAGACCGCCTGGAATTCGCCCTGATCTCCCCCGTTCACGTTTGCTCGCTCGAATAAACCCGCCACTCGTTCACTCGCTCGAGACACGTGCGGCCCGCGACGTCCACTCGGCTTTTATGTCCGCATTCCAACACAACGGTTTTTCGGCGGCCGCCACTGGACGACCTCGACGGCGGCGGCGATTGCTCAAGAACGAGCGGCGTTTTGTTTTTCCCACGGCTCGAGTGGCCGCCGGATTGGGCGGCGAGTGGACGCTCGAGCGCGAGTTCTGGCCGCCCGAATCCCCACGTGTTGATGGTTTGGGGCCTGGAGGAGGCGGTCACGCGGCCGGCGGTTGTTTTCGGCCTTCGATCGAATGGAGGCGAGTGTTGTAAATCGGGGTCTCGATTTACAATTCCCGTCGATCTGCACTTTGCGGACGTCAACACTTGAGGAGCGTGAGCGACGTTCGGGAGTTCGCCCGTCGTAAATGGCGCACCCTCGAGGGCGCCGAAGAAATTCGATCGAGTGGGAGTGCGGGTGCCGCTCCCGTTCCGCGTGGCGTGGGGGTCATGCCCTTCGCCGAACGGGTGAGCCCTCCGTGGACTCTCGAGCGACGGCGGCCGGTTTGATTTACAAGCGCCGCGCGTCTGCACGCCGTTCGGGCGGTCGAGGGCGAAATTTGCATTCGAGGGGCGGAAATCTGCGGCTCGTGATCCGCTCACGCCCTTCGGACAGGCGGGCATTCGAATCGAATGGGGGATCTCTTTTGTGTTCCCGTGAATGGCGCCCCCGCTCTTGTTGGATGCCCGGAGGCCTGAAAACAGCGGCGAGTGGGCGGCCGCCCCGCAGTCAAACTCCCAGCGACCCGCCCGCCCGCGTTCTCTGCGGCAATAAATCGAAAGATCTCCGTTCGCCTTTGACTCGCCGATCACGCGCATTTTACTGCGCGTCTTGCGCGTCGTCCACCCGCCGATCGACGGAAGGCGGAACGCAACGCGGAGATCGCCGCGTGGACGGCGAAGTTGGCGGCAAACAGGCGGAACTTTCCGATTGCCAAACGGCGCCCTTTACCGCGATTTCCCGCCTGTCCACCCGCCCGCCTCCTGCCGATCGGCATCCGAAAGAGCGCGGATTTGTCCTCCGTCTTGCCGCGGCAGACGGGCGACGCGCAAGAGGGCGGACGGGCGGGCGGGATGATCGCGTCGTGTGTTTGGGATCAAAAGAAGCGGCCACCGCCTTGTGCTCCCGCTTTTCTTTCTTTCGTTTCGATCCGCGCAATTCTCGCTCGAAATCCGTGGAGCAAACAAAACTGCAAAACGGAAGGTGGCGAGTGGACGTCCGCTTCCTCCGTTTTGTTCGTCCACCTTCCTTCTTCCGCGAATGCCCACCGCGAAGCCCCGGAATGAAAGATTGATCGACGGACGAAAACAATGCGGGTGTTTGATTGCCCAGTGCTTTTTGTTCAGCTAATCGCCTCGTTCACTCCACTCCCCGCGTGGCGCAACCCGCCCACCCCCTCGATTGTTTTCTTCCACGCGATCTTTTCGGAGGAGGGGGCGCGACTCATAAGCGGCGGCGGGACGTGTGAACGGAGGGCCAAAAAATTCGGCGGGCGTTCGGCGGCGGGCGGCGGGGCGGCGGGCGGGTGGGCGGGCGCGAGGGCAGAAAAGGGCGAGCGGAGCCCAAAACGCGAGCTGCGCGACGTCCACTCGCGCGTCGGCGCTCTTCTTTTTACGATCTCGCTTTCTGTTCGTCATGCCGCCTTTGACGCGGCGGCGCGGCCCGTCCGAACGAAAAGATCGCCGCGTTCAATTCCTCGTTTTGTTCACGATCCAATGATCCTCGCGCGAGTCGCAACTTCCGCCTTCTTTCGATCGGTCGTTCGATCGATTCGAGAGCGGGCAGTCGAACACCCGGTGGCGTCTTCCTTTACTCGCAACATTCTTTTGTTTGCAGATGGTGGGCGCGTGGATCATCGCGGCCTTCCGCCTGCTTTTGGTCCTCGCGGCCGTCGAGGCGCAGTCCACGTGTTTGTTCATGCGCGAGACGCCGTTCGACTTGCGCAACATGCCGACCGAGCCGGAGATCCGTGAGTTCTTCCCCTTCGTTCCACCGATCATTCCGCAAGCAGTCTCGAACCTCACGATCTGCCGCCCGCTCGACCGCACGTGCTGCACGGCGGCCATCGAGGCCGAAATGGAGGAGGTGGCGCGCGGGACGGTCGACCGCTTCGTCCACGACCACCTCGTCCTCCTGCGCCACACTCTCGACGACTTCGCTCGCGACTTTCGAGGTTTGTTTGTTCGTTGATACGCGAGGTGTTTGTTTTGATAATCGAGAGAGGTCGTCAATCCTTCTTCCACTTCCCCTCATCCAAACAGGAATCGATTGGAATTCAATCGATCGTGACAGTCGGAGTGGTCGTTAATGCGCGCATTTCAGCCCACTTCCGCGCGGCCCTCCGCTCCACCGAACGCCAACTCGACCGATTGTTCCGCACGATCTACGGCCACTTCTTCACGCAGAACTCGAAGGTGAGCGGGCCGGCGGGCGGGCTGCAGGTGTTCGTCGGCGTTTGGCTCGAATTGGCGCGGCCTTCGGACGGCCGCGCGGTTTTGATTGAAATCCGTGGGAAGGAACACGTGGAGCGAGCGGGTGGGCAGTTGGGTTCTCTTTGTTGTCGGAATGTTCGTCCTCCGTTCGAACAAATCCGCTCGATCGGGCGCCAAAAGGTCGTGGCAGGCGGCATCCAATCGGAGTTGATGAGTGGGTGCGTGGGCCGAGATCCGGCGGCCACTTTGGCGCCCGAATCGCCGCCGTCCATCGGGCCGCTCAAGGTCGTCCGCCGCCCGCCCGCCCGCCTAATTGGGCGGCGATCAGAGGGCGCGTGCCGCCGACCGGAAGCCGGCCGAACGCTGCGGGTGGGCAAAAAGCGATGAGAACTCGGGGGGAAATCGATCGAAAGCGGCAACATCCACTCGTTTCTTCAGATTTTCGCCGACTTCTTCGACGAACTCGACGAGCAGTTCGCGGCCGACGATCAGCCCCGTTCGGCCGTCAAGGCGGCGTTGAGCTCGCTGTTCCGCAAGATCTTCATCACGGAGTTCTCGTTGCTCAACCCCCTAGTTCGTTACGACTCCTGCCTTTCATTTATCCCTTCTGTTCAGCGACAAGTGAGCAACAGCGAGCGGCACTGCATGACGAGAATCCAAACGCACTTGCGGCCGTTCGGCGAGATCCCCGCGAAGATCGCCACCCAACTCGATCGAGCGTTCGTCACGTGGAAAACCGTAGTGGGCGTTCTCGAAAGAACTTCAATCGTGCTGATCAACGTGGCCGATCGTCTTCGTCTTTCGCCCGCCTGCACGTCCGCTCTCGTCCGCTTGCGGGAGTGCCACGTGTGTTCGGGCGTGTCGGTGGAGACGCGGCCCTGTTTGGGCTTCTGCCTGAACGTTCTGCGGGGCTGCTTTGCGGACGTGGCCGAACTGGAGTCCCAATGGGAAGAAATGATCGGTGAGTTCTCTTCTCTCCGTCCGGGGACCGTAAATTGGGGCACTTGCGACTGTTGGCTTTTGCCCGCCACCCCGTTCGTTCGGATTAGCGGGCGTCGGGCGGCCGACAAAAGAGCCCCGCAATGCGTGATTGTAAACGTGCACGTTGGCACCTAATTGGCGGTCGCCGACCGCAGCGGGGCGTCTGGCCGCCGATCGTCGGGCGGAAGGGCGAGGGCCGAAGAATGCGGCTGCCGATCCACGCCAAGCAGCAATAAACCGGACTGTAATTGGGCAAAGCATATATCAACGTATAAATGAATTGTTTATTCGATTTAGATGCTCTCCAAATGCTCACTCCACGACTGAAAGGCGCGAGTAACCCTTATTCTGTTCTTGCCCCGATGCCCGTGCAGATCAGCGAGGCGATGATGCTCTTCCAAGAACGCGGAAGTGCGCTCTCCAGTCGGGTATGTTCAACATTCCTGTCTTCTCTAGCAGTTTTTTTCAGATCATCTTCCAATGCTTCGAGCCGCTCTTCCGGGTCAAACGGTCCGCAGCCAGCGGAGGGAAGCCGGCCGAGCGGCCGCAGATCGTCAACGACGGCGATTCTTCCACGAAACTCCTTGGCGAGTACATGGACGCCGAGTATCACAAGGCGGACACCGTGAAGAAGGACGTTGAATTGTTCGCCGATCGCGTAAGCCTTTCTCCGCTCCTCTCCGCCCACTCTCCTGCTTTCAGTTGGGGAGGATGCGCGGCGCGTGGCGCTCGCTGCCGGCGGCCATCTGCTCGGACGGGCGGGTGGCGGCGAGTGCGGGCGAGGGTTGTTGGAACGGTGAGCGGGTGGCGCCGTACCGCCGACTGTTGGCTCCGAACGGCGTCCGCGGCCAAAAGCAAAATCCCGAGTTCGGCGACAACCTTCAAGTCTCACGAGGTTTGCTCGCATGTTGCTCGCTGTGTGCAACCGGCTGATTTCAGAGACGTTCATCGAGGAACGCGTGAAGTTGGCGGCGATGGCGCGTCAGGTGAGCGCGGTCTACGAAGGACGGACCGGGAGGAGGCGGAAGGAGCCGCCGGCCGTCGAGGGCAGCGCGCTCGAGGATTTGGGCGGGCCGGACGACGAAGAAGGGGTGAGTTCCTTGGACGGACGATCAGAAGCTTCTCTTTTTTACAGCTGGAGGGTAGTGCGTACAATACGGACGACGAAGAGGTGCAGGCGGAAGGCGAGGCGTTCAGCGATCTCATGGACATCCGCCTACTCGAACAACGGCGAAGCAATGCAGCCGCTCGCTCGCTCACTTCTATCGGCCTCCTTTTTTCCGCCGTCTGCTTTCTGTTGGCGTGCTTCTGAATGCCCACATTCCATTGTTGCTCGTCTTTCCACTGATCTCAACGCTCAACTACCTCCTTCATCTTCTTCCTTTCGCTCCGGTTCCCACTAGTCGACCGTCTAGTTTGCACTCTGATGGGATAAACTTTTATCGTTCTTGCGGTTAGACGGGAGAAGAAACAAACAATGGGGTAAATGAAAGGAAGCGAAGATCAAAACAAAATAAGTGGCTTGCGAATCGAAACAAGTGAACAGAACGAGGACTCAATTCCGAGCGGTCCCTTGGAAGACGACCCACCCGACGGCCCCAAGAGCAATAATCGCTGCGATTCGAACGAAGACGTGCGTGCGGTCCGTCTTCGGCGGCTCCTTCCTTTCTTCCTCCGGCTGGGGGGACTCGGCGGAGGGGAAGGAGTCGACGGACGAGTGGGTGCTCGTGTCCTCGCCCTCGCTGTCCGTGTTCATCTGCTGGAGCGAGCGTTTGCGGCGGATCGGGGCGTCGGTTTGCTCGTCGACGACCTCCGTCCGCTCGATCTGAAGCAACAGAAAGGGAATGGATGGAACGAGTGGGCAAACACTTACCTGCTCTTCGGCCTTCGAGTCCAAAAGCAGTGGTTCTCTCGGAAGTTCGGGCGATTCGGCGGGCTCCTCGTTCTCCTTGTCCGCATCGTCCACCGCTTCGGGCACCTCCTCCACCTCCTGCACCGGCTCTTCCACGGACTTCGGCTCTTCGACGGCCACGACAGCCGGCTGGTCGGAAGACGGAGCGGCCGACAGGGGCTGCAGTTGGAGGTGGAAAGCGGCCGCTTGGTCCGGCCGGAAGACGGCGGCGAACTCGTCGCTTCGAGCCCAGAAGCCCCACAGGGCAGCTTCCGTCAATTGTGTGCCGAACGGACGGAAGAAACGCTCTGAAATGGACGGAGAAAATAAAACAAATTAGAGGAAAGCGGGTACCTTTGGTCTTCAGTCGCTCCTCGCCGCTCTCGATCCACGCGATCCCGTGGTACACGGCCGCCGCCTCTTCCTTCGAGTCGATCGGGCGGAAGTTCACGCTCAAGTCCGTCCAGCCGACGAGGAAGCCGCCGCCGATTCGCTTCAGTTCGGCCGTCACTTCGAACTTGGCGCCTCCGTCCGCCGTCCACTTGTCGCTGCGGAAGACGGCCGACCGCTCTCGCTCGTCGACCACCAGCGGCGGGAGGTCCCAGCGGAAAGCGAGCGCGGTGGGGGAGATGCGGGCCGAATTCAGGTCGACCACTCGGGGCGGCCGCTCGTCGTGCTCGGCGGAAGTGGCCAGGCAGCAGAAGACGGCGCCCGTGCCCAAGCGGTCGATTTGCTCGGAGAACGTGCGGTAAGGCGTGGGTAGGAGATCTGAAATGAGAGAGAAAATGAACGATCCTCGGCGTTCTGCGCACCTCCACCGCCCACTTTCTGTCCACTCGAATCCTCGGTCCAGAAGTCGAACAGAAGGTTGGAGTCGAGGGTGTCCACGCTGCAGATCGTGAGCGTTCGGCCGGTCAGAGTGAGGTACGTGGTCGCCTCGCCCTCGGCGGCCAACGCGAACAACTCGCTGATCCGATCGTCCTCCAGCCGGCGGGAGTCCGCGGCGCCCGTCCATCGGATCAAGTTGGACGAAGGGAGACCAGTGGACATCGCGGTCGGCCGGCTGCAATCGAGAAGAATTTCACGAGTAATCGATTGCCGCTCGAGCGAACACCCGAACAAGCGCGCGGTTTGTTTAAACGAGCAAAACATCAGCTGATTTACGAGCGGCGCCGTTCGGGACCCCCGCGTTCGAGTGATCGAGCGGCCGCTTCACGCGCACCCGCCCGACCGCCAGCCGAACGGGCGGCCGCAAATTGAGCGAGCGGGCGGCGAGCGCGGGGGGAATGGCGGCGGTCGAAGAGTTTTGAGACGCGGCGTTGACCCAAGGCGTTTTTGTTGATCGAGTAGATGGTTTTTCTCTCCGTTGCCCGCCCGTCCGAGTGCCCCGACCGACCGAGCGGGCGGAGGAACAGGCGGATTGTTTTCGTTTCCACTCGGCTGACCGCAGAAGGCGACGCAGGTGATAAGAGCGGGGAAGAACCTGCACCCGCCCGCCCGCCCGCTAATCGACTCTTCTTCTTTTCGCACAAGTCAATTAGCGGCGAATCTGACCGTTCGTTTGCGAGAAGAACGGCAAACAACCCCCGAATGCACGTGAAAAGCGGCGTGTTGCCCGCTTATCGCCGTCCGAAAACATTCTCTCGTCTTCGAGCGACGAGCAAAAGTCACGCGAACGAACGAGGGGAATAATTTCCGTCGAGCAGTGAGAGCCCCCGCTTGAAGGAGAGCGGAAGTGATTTACAGCTCTGCTCGCTTTCAACGACTTGCTTCAAGCAATGGAAAAGAACGTAAAGAAACCGAAGAGATCAAACAGTTGCACATAAATTTGCAGAGCGGAACGCACATAAAGCATCGCCGTTCTGCAAACCGTGAACAGCACGGCTATCATTAAAAAGAGCTCACCTGTACTTTTTTGTTCATGGCTTCTTTCAGGCAACAAAGTATACTTTCGAACAAGTTGAACGAACTTCCTACGGTAGTGATCGTTTGTTCGCACCGATTCGAAAGATCGCGGATTACAACCGCCCGGCCGAACTTCCCGCTTCGAACTCGCGACCACGAACGGAACGGGGATTAGCGGCGTCCAATTATTCCCGCCGGCCGATCGATCGAATAGTTTACGCGATTCGAAGGACAAAATCCACTCGCGAACAGGAACTGAACCCCCGACAAACAGGCGGATTAGGGGGTAGAAGGATCACAACTCACGCTCGATCAGGAGTTCAATTGGGTTCATTGGACTCCACGCGGTGTATAAAAAGCAACCTTGAGTTCTCGTCTGCATCCACTGAAATGTCCGCCTTCCCCGCTCTCCTCTTCGTCACCCTCTTCCTCGGCGCCAACGGCCAGCTCTCGGGCAGCGGTCAGACGACGCGCTACTGGGATTGCTGCAAGCCGTCGTGCTCGTGGCCGGGCAAGGCGACCCTCAAGCAGGGGCCCGTGCGCACGTGCAGCGCCAGCGACCAGCCGCTCAACGACGACGGCAACACGCAGTCGGGCTGCAACGGCGGCGCCGCCTTCACGTGCAGCACGCAGCAGCCGTGGGCGGCCAACGACTCGGTGGCCTTCGGCTTCGCGGCCGTCAAGCTGGCGGGTTCGAGCGAGAGCGGCTGGTGCTGCGCCTGCTACGAGCTCACGTTCACTTCGGGCCCCGTGCAGGGCAAGAAGCTGATCGTGCAGGCAACAAACACGGGCGGCGACCTCGGCAACAACCACTTCGATCTGCAGGTGGGCGAATTGGGTGTCCTTTTATTCTCACTTCTCCTGCAGATCCCCGGCGGGGGCGTCGGAATCTTCAACGGCTGCACGGCCCAATGGAACGCGCCGTCGGGTGGTTGGGGCGCGCAGTACGGCGGCGTGTCGAACCGCGCGGACTGCGACCAGCTGCCGGCCGCCCTCCGTCCGGGGTGCCAGTGGCGCTTCGATTGGTTCCAAGGCGCCGACAACCCGAACGTTTCCTTCCGCCAGGTGAGCTGCCCGGCCGAACTCACCGCCAAGACGGGCTGCGTGCGCCAAGACGACTCCGCCGCCGCCCCGGCGCCCGCCCAGCCGCCGGCCAACGGCTGCCGCAACGATTGAGCCGAATTCCTTTTTTCCGCTCTTTGCGAACACGAACCCGCGACCGCTTTTTGGTGAAATAAACTTGCGCTCCCAATGATCATTTTCCACTCTCAAGTCATCCCATTTATTGTACAAACCAGCAACACAACGGTCAGTGACCATCCCCGAAGTGGACGCCGTTTTGGGCGGAGAAGTGAACCGATTGCCTCCGATCACGCTCGCCGTCTACTTGGTCGCTCTTTTCGCCGACCAGGCGGCTCCCGATGAAGAGCAGATTGACGATCAGGATGGCGAGAAGGAGGAGAACGATCAAAAGCGGCAAGAAAACCGATGAACCCGAAGTCCTGGCGGCCTGAACAATTTAGTGAGTGCAGCAATCGAAATGAATTCACCGCCTGTTCCTCCTCTCCAAACGAGGAGAATTCGGAGGTCATTTTTCGAAAGGGCAGTCGGACCATCGCCGCCAGCTGGTCGGCCGCAAAGAAGTGGCTGCAAGGGGCGGAGTGAAGAGAGGCGAGCCGATGAGAGAGACGTACTGCTGAGGATCTTGCGGCGTGAGACGCCCGACCATTCCGAAGCGCATCGTCTGGTCGTGGTCGGAACAGTTGAGGCTAATGGCGTTCCAATAAAACTTTTGGTGCTGGCAGTCCCGCTCGGCTTTCCATTCGAGTCGACGGACGATGGCGTCTTGCGAGCAGCGGAAGGCGGGACAGAAAGCGCGGGAACATTGCTGCAAGAATGCAGAATGCTCGTCTCTTGCATGAACCTACGATCTCCTTCTTCCGCTCCACCAGCTGGTCTTCTTTGACACGACGGCATTTGTCCGCGTCTACGAAAGCGAGCGAATCGGGTGTTTCGATCAGCAACCTGTGGCCACCACCGTAGCCGGTCTTCAATGATCCAAAGCTGGTCGAGAAAATGACGATTGCTTGCGGCATCATGCGCGTTGAAGCCGTCCGTTTCAGGTAGTAGTCCGGAGGATCGCCTGAACGCGGACATTGTTTTCTCGTGCCCCTTGCTCGTGCTCACCGGCATCTCGCTTATGACGGCAGCCCGTGGATGCGTACGTCCCGGACCACCTCACCTCGAAGTTCTTGAAAAGCTTCCCGTCACGCACCGTGTGGATGCAGGCCGTCGCGTGGATCTGAACAAGTGGAAGTGAAAAAAGGAAAAGAAGCGGCGCTCACTTCAAACTCGCCACAACGGAAGTCTTCGTAAGTGGCCAACGATTACCTCGTTTGGATGACGCTGAAAGTCAGAAGTTCCATTTCTCCATGTTTTGATCGCCCACCCGCATGTATTTGTTTTCATCGAATCCAATGAGCGTGAAGTTGTTGTGGAGAATGTACAGCAGAGAAACCGCCTGATCTGCCGGCTCGAACAGCGCGCGTTGACGTTCGTCCCTGTAACTAAAAGTCCGCAAAAAGTGAACGGTTGCTTGAATCTGTTTTTTGACTCACGTTCCATTCGCGAACAGTTCGTAACCACAGTGAGACGGCCCATACCAGCCTGTATAATCCACCGATTCGTAGGGTGTCCTGCGACTTTTGCAGAAAGTCGTGATTCGTGATCGAAGCCGCCGCCGCCAGTAGTCGAACGTTTCGATGGAGCAGTTCTAAAAAAATCACAATCCGCCCTTCATTTCGACTTTACCCACTTTATGCGTTTCTTCCCACTTGTCGTCCATCAACGTCTCTTTCCTGCTATTCAGCTGCTCGAAGATCCAACGCCAATCGTACGTGACCTCTCTGCACTTCTTTTGGACGTCTTCCTCGAACCTGAAATGAAACATGGGGTGAAATGGGTATAAAAGCACTCACACGACAGGATGAGTCTCGCCGTACTCGACGGAGCCGTTCGGCGCGCGCGGTGTCGAGTGGTCGTAGTCGGAGTGGAACATCAGCTCCAGCATATAATTCCTCTCATTGGCCAGTGTTTCTTCGAGCTCCTCGCCATGGCTCGTGATCAAGAAGCAGAAGAAAAGAAAGACAAGCATAATTGGACGAACACCCCACATTTCGACCCGCGAATGAGCCCAATGCTCGGCAACCGACCGAGAGCTCATCCGAACGGACCAAAAGGCCGGCTGGGCCACGCCGTGGAATAAACGCCCCTTTTGCAGCGGTCGTGTGTTCGCTGCAATCAAAGGCCGTCGATCATTCGCTTTCCGCCGTTGATCAAAGCGGGATGCCGGTGTGTTAAACAATGAGCAATGGAGGCGAATGCAAGCCAATTAACAATTTTGAGAGCAAGGGTCGCTCACTAGTTCGAGTCCAATTCCCCGCTTTTCAAATGTTTAGGCCCGTCCATCACGTCCAATGTTTATTCTCGCAATCGACCGGCTTTACGAATCGCGCTTGGCTCCTCTCCCGATCTTCTCTGCTGTTAACGCTGAGCAACACTTGCAACCATTGATCAAAACCGTTTTCCGTAGTCTAGGCAATCGCTGACGCCCCGAGACGAGTCGTTTTGCCTTGCAGCACACCTTTGTTGTTAATATCTGGCAGAAGACAGAAACGCTAACAGACTGAAACATTCGGAATCGAAGATCACTCTGTTCGAGAAATGAAAGCGGACCGGGTTTCTCGCCACCTGTCTGCTCGTTTGTAGTTTGTGCTTGAATTCACGATGAGTGAAAGTGATTCGCGGGGCAAAAACGAACCCGTTCGCCTGTCTGTTCTCTCGCGTGAAAAGACGGCGATAAGCCGCTTGGGCGGTCGTCCGAAAGTTTTTCCACCTCCCCTTCTCTCAATCACCGCTTCTTTTCTTCGTTCTTTTGAGAGCAGAATGAGCTTCGTGGACAAGGCGGTGATCATTACGGGCTCGTCCAGTGGAATTGGGCAAGCTTCTTCGTTGCTGTTCGCCAAAAAGGGAGCGAACATCACGATCCACGGGCAAAACGCGGAAAAACTCCAGGTGCTCCTTCTGTTTCCATCCCTCTTACTCGCGTGTTTAGCGGGCGGTAGAGTTGCGGCAATCGCTCGGGATCGCCGACTCGAAATTCCTGAGCGTCTGCGGCCCGATCGAGAACGAGAGCGTCCAGAAGCGGCTGATCGACAAGACCGTGGCGAAATTCGGCCGCGTCGATGTTCTCGTCAACAACGCGGGCTTGACGAATCGCAACGATTTGGAGCCCAACGCTCTCGGTTCGCACGGGTTCAGCAAAGCAGTTACGCGTGTTTGCAGAGAACTTTGACCACGTGATGAACGTGAACGTGCGGGCAGTCATCTCGTTGACCCGTCTGGCGATTCCCGAGTTGTCGAAGACGAAGGGCGCGGTGGTGAACGTCTCGTCGGCGGCCGGCCACCAAACGGCCCCCTTATTCACGCCCTACTGCCTGTCGAAGGCCGCCTTGGACCACTACACGCGAAATGCGGCCGTTGAATACGCGCCCCTCGGGATTCGAGTGAATTGCGTCAGGTGAGTGACTCTTTTCGTCCGCTCACTCGCTTTCCGTTCATTCAGCCCCGGTTTCGCGCTCATGAGCATAAGCGAGGCCGCTTCGCAAAGCCCGAAGAAATCGGCAACTCGATTCTGTTTCTTGCCTCTCCGAAAAGCTCCTACATCACCGGGGCGAACTTGTACGTCGATGGTGGAATGACCGCGGGCCGCCCCGCCGAGAAGAAAGTCGAGTGACCGCCGCCCGCTTTCGCCCGCTTAGCCCCGAATTTCTTTCGATTTCTCGCTGAAAGAAGGTGAATAAAACGAGTTGAATGCGCAGAAAAGTGAGTAAGCGAGAACTTGTGGGTTGAAAAGAGCCGAGATCCGCAATCCACGCGGCCGGGAGAGCAGTCGACGGTCGGATCCGCTCAGTTCACGTTTTGCTCGTCCATTGGCCGGTCGCTCGAAATGCTCCGAAGTTCCGTCCGCTCTCGGCCCGCGCAGCGAGAAGACCCCGCGACCTATCGTTTTTGCGGCTGCCACATTCACGTGTGCGCCCTGTTGATGGCCATCGTCATACTTCTATTCGCGTTCTCCATCGGCCTGCTGGTGATTGCGAGCAAGCAGTGGTGGTCTTTTGTGTCCGTGGGTTTGAGCGCAATTGCTGGATTGAGCTTGTTGGCCGGCAACTTGGCCAAGAAGTCTGTTCTTTACTATCCCTTCTTCATTCTCGTCGGTAAGCAGTGGCCAGTCCGCTCACCAGACAACTCTTCTTTGCAGGACTGGCCTTCCTCGCCAATCTGGCCTTTGTCACGTACTTCTTCGTGCGGGAAGCGATCGAGGGCCCGCCGCCCGACTCGGCCGTCCTCGTAACCGTGGACCGCTCGCGACTCGCCGTCGACTTTACGCTCGTTGCCCTCACCTTTGTTCAGCTCGTTGTTCTGGCGGTTGCCTTTCTGATCGCGTGGATCGACTTCAAGTACGTGCGGAACGAATGTGAGCCGCGTGCCCGGACGTCTCAACGCGTCTCCTACTTCCCGCGTTCCTCCGCCGACCGCCGCTCGATCGACGGCCGCCTGCCGCCGGGGGTGCGCGAGGATCGCGTGGACGTCGTCGAACACTTCGAAACCGAGTACTATTGACCGCTCGAAGTTACGAGCTTGACCAATCGTCTATTTTAACTTAACTGCCGCTTATCACTTTGTTTGTGTGGGACTTCAATTCGTACAGTCCCGTCCGCTTGTTCTCTTTTTTGAAGACCGAAAATAAACACCCCTTTTTCGAATGGAATGCTCTCCTTTCACACGAACAAAACAACGACAACCGCAAGAGAGGAAGGTCGCGTCGAACGAGTGGCATTTGACTTCTGCCGCTTTCTTTTGATTCGGCCGCTCGGGAGGCGCCCGTTGTTCACGACGGAGAATGCGGGTGGGCTTCGCGAGGATCGTATAAAACGAATAGGGAGTTCCACTGTTCGATCGTCGTTTCGAGGAGAAGATGAGCGGATCGGACGCTCCGCGAGCGTACGATCGGGAGAAAGAGTATGTTGACGACACGTTCAAGTACTGTGGCATCTCCATCCACATCTGGTCGGTGATTTTCGCCACGATCATTCTTGTCTGGGCCATCGTGTCGGCTATCTTGTCGATAGTCGCCCACGACTATTGGACGCTCATCACCCCCGTGATCGCCATTGTGGCGAGCGTCCTGCTGATCGTCGGCAATCGGACGCTGAAGCCCCCGTTCTACTACGCCTTCCTCATCCTTTGCGTAAGGCCGAACAAGTGAGTAACACGCCTGATTGATCCGTTCAGCTCTTCCATTTGATTGCCACAATCGGATCGGGCATCTACTTGCTCGCAACCGGCGGATTTGGCGACCAGCAAGACGACGACGGGCGCCATGGCGCCATTCTGGCCAATGTTTTCGTGCTCCTCGTGGACGTCGGCCTCACAGTCCTAACGTTTTTTATTGTTTTATTAGATTTGTTCTATGTCCGTTATGCCCTCGAAGATCATTTGGCGCCCGGCCCGATCTACCCGACGGCCGAACCTCACGTGGACGTCCCTCCGATCGTTCCCGAGCATCTGCACATCGAAACCCCTTCTCCGCACATTTGATCGCTTCCCACTTTCTTTGCGCGTCCACAAAAACCCACTTGCTTAAATAAAAGAACGCTCGAACGTGATGGCAAGAAGTTTATTCATTAAACAGAAAAAAGAAGAAAGGCATTCGGATTGATCACACGCTGGTCACTCGCCACCATTGGGACTGGACGCTCAGCCGGTCGGCACTCGGGCGGCGATTTCGGTTGAACGGGAGGAATTCGGGCTCCAGATGCGAAGCGACGAGATCCCGCTCGCTCTTCCACTTGTTGGGCGTTTCGGCGGACGAGAAAGAGAGCCGATCGTACGTGTTGGTGTCATCCGCCGGCTCCCGATCGATTAGAATCCGCTCGGCCGACCGATTCCTCCGCAGATTCGGGCTTTTGGGCGACGGCTTGGACGGCGGGAGGACGTACAGCCGCTTCTGACGAGTCGGACGGGCCTTGAGCGCTTCCTCCTTCTCCTGCTTGGCGGCCGCCTTCTGCTTCACGAACTCGTAGTCCCGCCAAACGATGAAGAAATAGTAGAAGGCAAGGAACGCAAAGATGATCACACCCGTGCCCGTCAGGATCGTGATGCTGCCGACGAACGTCTCCAGCACTTCGCTCCCGATCCTAAGGTTGTGCGAAATGAAGGCGGCGCCTGTCAGGTAGAAGATGCCCGCAAAGATGAACGCTCCGATGACCAGGGCGAGCTGAACGGCGAGCACTCGAAAGACAAAGAGAAGTAGAGAACCCACATTAACGATGAGGAACGGGCAGTATTGAGCCGGACGGTTGAAGCGATTCCCAATCAGCAGGCATCCGTAGGAGAAGAGTGGCGGGACGACGAGCACGAGGCCGAGCAATTCTCCTTGCAGAATGATAAAGGCGGCGATCGAGAGCCAGAACAAGACGACCACAAGGGCGATCACAAACTGAAAGAAGTCGTTTCATAGGCTTCTGTTTGCTTAACGAACCGTGCACGTGTGAACATGGCAGCAGAATGCGCGGTAGTACGAGTTGCCGTGCTGGACGCCCATCGAGACGAGAAGCGAAGAACTTGGCCGGTTTCACTCGACGCGGGCGGGCGGCCAATCGCCGGAATTCGATGACTGGCCGGCCGCCATTTGCGATCGGCCGGGCGGGAAGTGTGGCGGGAATCCGACGGGAGAACGGAGAAAACACGCGGCTGTACAACAACGAAGCGGAAAAAAGAAGCGAGGAAGCAGAAATCGGCGGTCTTTTTTGAATCGTCGCCCGTGACTCATGGCCGACCGCCCGCACGCTCGGCGGACAGCAGCGATGTTCCCCGCTGGTGGGCGGTAATGGACGGACGGAGAAACAAGAGGAAAGCGATGAGTCGTCCGCCAGGTGAGCGGGAGTGCGCGGAACGGGGCGGGCGGGAGGCGAACGAGTGACCTCGAATGGCCGAGAGGAGTTCGCCGAGTGACTATGACGGGTTACTCACCAAATCTTCGTCAAACGATTCAGTAGGTTAAAAGAACACGAACCACTGGTCAGCTCAAGTCGACGAGCAACCCAGCCGAATCGAGGTGTTCGTCGGCAAGCCAATTGCTCGAAAGCGCAAAGAATTTGCATGAATCTGAGCCGAACCGTCCGTTTCGGTCACGCGGACCGCATTTCAGTCCTTTCGGGTGCAGCGATCCCCAGCGGTCGGCCGTCTCGCTCGCCCTTCGAAGCGAAAAGAGGATGTTGGTGAGTTGCTGCCTTCCCTTCAATGGAGACAGCTTCTGGCAGAACGACAAGAATCGCCGCCCGCCCGCCTCGCCGGCCGCGCGCTCCACGTCGTCGACGGCGAGCAACCCGCCGTGGACGTCCGAGTACGAGGAGAAGCCGTTCAGCTTCGAGAACGTGGTCGGTGCGGGCCGCAAGGTCCACGACTCCTCTACGAGGTTCGCTCTCCCGTCCACTCCCTGCTCAATCGTTTCGTTCAGCCGCTCGGGAAACTCGGCGTTCACGCCCATCCGCAGCCCGATCCCGTTCGGCTGCCCGCCGCGCACGCGCTCCGAAGTGTGGGTGAATCCGGCCACCCACTTGGGTTCGTCCGTCCTCCCCTGCTTTCGCTCACTTGCTGCTTGCAGACCGTGACAGCGACACCAGCCGCTCGGACTCCTTCGACGCAGAGGAATCGCAGGCGGCCGCCTCCCAAACGCCCAAATCGCCCAAGTCGCCGCTCCGCCGTCTGCCCACGCCGCGCAAGGAGGCCGACGAGCCCGAGGCCGCCGAGTTCATGCAGGAGCGGAAGAATTGAGTGCTCTCGGTCGTCTCAACTGACTCCTTTGTCTGCGGGAATAAACCGACAAAAGAACGAATGCTCGTGTTTATTTCTTCTGGACGGTCAACTGAACCGTCTTCCACTCGTTCGCCTTGTAGGGCCTCGAGCCCGTCAGGTGGTAGACGGGGGAACTCGCGAACTCGCTGAGCAAGTAGCGACGAGCTCGCCAGACGATCGAGATGCAGTGGACGTTGATCAGGGCGAAGAGTGTCACGAGGAGCGTGAAGCAGAAGACGCTGTCGGGTGCTCGAATCTTCTGCTCGCTCGCCGTCTGATTTTCGAGCCGAAGGTCCGTCACCGGGAGCCCGTAGTGCAAGAAAGCGATCAGCAAAAAGACCTCCACGAGTGTGCAGACGGTCTGGAAGAAAAGGAGAAAATATTCTCGGAGAATACAGACGAGTACTCACATTTCCGAGCAAATAAACCCACATCCACTCCGGCTTCTCGCGCTTGGCCGCGGCCATCAGGATCGCGTAGCTGACCAACGAAAACGCGTCCAGCACGTAGTGGTAGAAAGGAGGCCCTCCATCGAAAGACGTGACGAACACGAAGATCAAGGAGCCGAGTTCGAAGAAAAGACCAAAAACTCCAATTAGGTACGCTGCTTTCTGCAAGCGAGAAGAGAGTAAAGAACGTGCTCAGCGAGGTGTAAACAAGCGAGCGAAGGTTAACCGGTCGATTGCAAAACAACTGCGTGGAACGAAAACCTACCATCACGTGCAGTCCAAGAACACACCGGAAATAAGAATCCGTCGGGTTCGCCATCCTTGAAGAAGAGGATAGAAATAGAGAAAAGCTAGACGGATAATAAACAGCTAGCGGCTGGTATCTGGTCAAACAAACAAAAAGAAGTGAGTTTGAGGTCACAAATCGCTTCGAAACGAAAGTTGACGGCCGCGGCCGCCGTTCATCGAAATTGGATGAAATCGGGGGATTCGCGGAGGAACGGCGGTCAAATCGGAGCGAACGGAGCGAAAAGTGTTCACTTGAAATGCAATTCGAATGAACACACTTCTTTTTGCTCGAACAAAAAAGAACCTTTCGGAGTTCCGCTCGCTCTTTCCGCCGCTCGGGGCGGAGGTCCCGCCCGCCGTCCCCTCGAATTTGATCGAGCAGCCGCGAGAACGTGCGGGAACACCCGCCTCTCCGTTTTTCTTTCTGCTTGATTTCGCCGAACATTCGATCTGACCTCCGGACAGCACGCGGAAATTGACCCAACAAACAAACGGAAGAGAAGGCTTGTTTTTATCCGGTAGAAATGTATTCAACTGCTCGACACGGTCAACAATAGCCGCACGTCTCCTTACAGAAGAACTTCTTCACTCTGTCCTACAAGCAAGGAGATGAAAGCAGGGTGATTGAAACAGAGAACTCGCCTCGTAGAACGCGTTCTCGCAGAAATTATTCTTATCCCAGGCATCGCAACTGCAATTAGAATGAACGAAAATAAACGACTACTTCGACTCACTTTGGACTCGCATCCTTGCAGCCCGCCCCGAGAGCCGCAGAGAAGAAGGCCGCTATCAGAAGGACGAGCAAGAATGTCCGCATTTTAAGCAGAAGCAATCAGACGGCTTCGATTGTCATCATCCTCTTCTTTTTATGGAGTTTTGTGCCTACCGATTGACGTCCATCAACGAGAGCGCCATCAGCCTTCCTGTTTGGGCAGCTGGAGGAGACAAAGGGTGAACGGCGGTCGTCCCATTCCCTCATTGCTTCCGCCGTTCGTCTCCAACAGCAAACAGACGAATCCGCAGGAACTCTGCTGTCTTCTGTTGAAAGCAACGAAGCGTTCAAATTACGAAAGCGGACGGATGACGATTCCGAGGACCGGTTGCTGCAGCACGAATGAAATGCTTCGTTGTCTGGAAAGTGCTTTGAAAGCCTACACGCGGCAGAAAGAAAGAAATGATAATGGGGCGCGCATTTTGCATGTCCATTGACCACTTGGAACGTTCGCCGAAATGCAAATTCGGCAGAAACCCGTCGGTTTCGTCCGCTCCCGCTCGCTCTGCCCACTTTTTCTCTCTGCACGCCCACCGATCGGACGTCCTCGCTTTCCGCTCTGCCCGCCGCCGGACTGCTCGACCGCGATGTCGACCACCGACTCGAAGCTGAGCTCTTCGGGCGCGCGCACCTCCGGCTTCGACGCGACCACCGCGACGCCGACCGAAGTGGACTGCACGTTGGAGCAGCTGCGAAACCTCATGAAGCTGCGCGGCGAGGAGGCGCGCAAGGCGATCGACCGCGACTGGGGCGGGATCGGCGGCCTCTGCGCGAAGCTGGCGGTCGACCCGCGCCACGGGCTGCACGGCACCGAGGACACGCTGGAGCAACGACGGGCCATCTTCGGCGCGAACGAGATCCCCGGCAAGAAGCCGAAGAACTTCCTGCAACTCGTGTTCAAGGCGATGAAGGTGAGGGCCCCCGCCTCCCCGCTCTACTCACTTCCCGCCTGCAGGACACGACGCTGATCATCCTACTCATCTGCGGCCTCTTCTCGCTCTCCCTCTGCGCGATCCCGTCCAACCGTGAGTCCTCTCTTCTTCTCCACTCACTCCCGCCCTCTTTTGCAGGCGAGAACGACACCCAACACAGCTACGCGTGGATCGAGGGCGTGGCGATCCTCGTGTGCGTCGCCCTGGTCGTGCTCGCGACGTCAATCAACGACTACACGAAAGAGCGGCAGTTCCGCGCGCTGCAGGCCCGCATTGCCGTCAGCCACGAGTTCACGGCCATCCGCGACGGGCAGCCGGTCGAGGTGAACCCCAAGAAGCTCGTCGTTGGGGACGTCGTGCAGGTCAAATACGGTGAGCGCCTCTTCCTCTACTTTCTTTCACTCTTCTCTGGACAGGCGACCTTCTGCCGGCCGACGGCGTGATCGTCCAATCGCACGACCTCCGGCTGGACGAGGCCTCGCTGACCGGCGAGACGGACCACGTGAAGAAGGCGCCCGAGGGCGACCCCGTCCTCCTCTCCGGCACGCACGTGATGGAGGGCAGCGGCAAGATGGTCGTCACGGCGGTGGGCGTCAACTCGCAGACCGGCATCATCATGACGCTGATGGGCGCCACGGGCGTCAAGAGCACCGCCGAGCCGCCGCCCGTCGACGAGAACACGCAGGAGCGCGAACGCCGCCCGCTGGTCCCCAAGACGAGCGGCCCCAGCGAGCAGTCGCTCCTGCAGCAGAAGTTGAACCGCCTGACCCTCCACATTGGTCAGCTCTTCTCTTTCCTCCTTCACCCTCGTTCTTCTGCAGGCTACTTTGGGATGTCGATCGCGAGCTGCACGTCGCTCATCCTGATCCTCCGCTACTGCATCGTCCGTTTCGTCCTGCTGGACGACTCGTGGGACTGGTCGCGCGACGTCTCGGTGTTCGCGATGTTCGTGGTGGTCGGCGTGACGGTGCTCGTGGTCGCGGTGCCCGAAGGCCTCCCGCTGGCGGTCACCCTCTCGCTGGCCTACTCCGTCCGCCGCGTGAGTGCTCCCTCTCCTCCCCTTCTCAAGTGTCCGCTGCAGATGACCAAGGATCACAACCTCGTGCGCCACTTGGCCGCCTGCGAGACGATGGGCAACGCGACGGTGATCTGCTCGGACAAGACGGGCACGCTGACCACCAACCGGATGACCGTCGTGCGCGCGTACGTCAACGGGACCACCCACAAGACGCCCCGCCTGGACGAGGTCGAGCAGAAGACGGCCGACATCCTCACGCACGCCATCGCCATCAACTCGGCCTACTCGGCGAAGATCGCGCCGCCCGCCGCCCCCGGGGAGCAGCCGAAGCACATCGGGAACAAGACCGAGTGCGGGATGCTCGCCTTTCTGCAGGACGGCGGCCGAGACTACGTCCAAATCCGCGCCACCCACCCGGAGGAGATGTTCATCAAGGCGAGTCTCCTTTCCACTCCAACTGCTGACTGTTCGCTTGCAGGTGTACACGTTCAACTCGGCCCGCAAGTCGATGACCACCATCCTGCGCAACGAGTGGGACGAGCGGGGCGGCTTCCGCGTGTTCACAAAGGGCGCGGCCGAGATCGTCCTCAAGAAGTGCGCCTTCTGGCTGGGCCGCGACGGCGTGGTGCGGGAGTTCGGGCCGGCCGATCTGCAGCACGTGATCTCGGAGGTGGTGGAGCCGATGGCCGCCGACAGCCTGCGGACGATCTGCGTCGCCTACCGCGACTTCTACCCGGCCGGCGTCCAGCTGGGGATGAACGAGACGGCCTACGAGCGGCCCGTCGACTGGGACAAGGAAGACGAGGTGGTGGGACGGCTGACGATGCTCGCCGTGCTCGGCATCCAGGACCCCGTCCGGCCGGAGGTGCCCAACGCCATCAAGCAGTGCCAGGAGGCGGGCATCTCCGTGATCATGGTCACCGGCGACAACATCGGGACGGCGCGGGCGATCGCGCGCGATTGCGGGATCCTGCCGCCGGCCGGCAGCGAGAACGAGGACGAGGTGCTCGCCCTGGAGAGCCGCGAGTTCAACGAGCGCATCCGCGAGAACGGCAACGGCGAGGTCGTGCAGGAGCTTTTCGACGAGGTGTGGCCCCGCCTGCACGTGCTCGCGCGCGCCCAGCCCGCCGACAAGTTCACGCTCGTCGCCCACATCATCGCGAGTCACCTGCGGGACGGGCGGTCAGTCCACCTTCCCTTCTCTCCCTCATCCCCCCGATTGCAGAGAAGTGGTGGCCGTGACGGGCGACGGGACGAACGACGCGCCCGCCCTCAAGAAGGCGGACGTCGGCTTCGCGATGGTTTGTCTCCTTTTCTGCCCGCCCACTCCCTCCCGCTTGCAGGGCATTGCGGGCACGGACGTGGCGAAGGAGGCGTCGGACATCATCGTGACGGACGACAACTTCTCGTCGATCGTCACCGCCGTCATGTGGGGCCGCAACGTGTACGACTCGATCGCCAAGTTCCTCCAATGTGAGCGGCCGCAAGCACGATCAATCTTCCTTCCGCTTGCAGTCCAACTGACGGTGAACGTGGTCGCCGTGCTCGTGGTCTTCGTGGGCGTGTGCTTCGCGGAGGTGCCCCCGCTGAAGGCCGTCCAGATCCTGTGGGTGAACCTGCTGATCGACACGCTCGGCGCCCTCGCGCTCTCCACCGAGCGGCCGACCGCCGAGCTGCTGCAGCGGAAGCCGTACGGCCGCATGTCGCCCATCGTCTCGCCCCGCATGGCCCGCAACATCATCGGGCAGGCGGTCTACCAGCTGGCCGTCCTCCTCACCCTCACTTTTGCCGGTGAGTGCCGAGTGGATGCACGAAAGTATCACCTGCATGCTGCTTGCAGGCGAGAAGATCTTCCGGCTGGACCGCAACGCGCGCGCGGAGCCCCTCTACGCCGACCCCACCGAACACTTCACGATGGTCTTCAACACGTTCGTCATGATGACCCTCTTCAACGAGATCAACGCCCGCAAGATTCACAATCAGCGGAACATCTTCGCGGTCTGTCCTCCACTCCGCAAAGGAGTGCTCACTCCTCTCTCGTTGCAGGGCCTGTTCACCAACTGGATGAACCTCTGCATTTGGTTCCTCTCGTTCGCCGCCCAGTTCGTCTTCGTCCACTGGGGCGGCAACTGGTTCTCGACGGCCAATCTCAACTGGTGGCAGTGGCTCGTGTGCGTCGGCTTCGGCGTGGGGACCTGCGTTTGGCATCAGGCGAGTCCTCCCCGCTCCCTTCTGCTCATTCCACGGCTTGCAGTTGGTGATCTCCGTGCCCTCCGGCTGGATCCCGCTCTCGTTCGGAGTGGCCGCCCACGAGACGGAGTCCACGAAGGCGCTCAAACGCAAGAAGCGCGCGGCGAAGAAGAGCGCTCGAGAGGCCGCCAAGACGCCCAAAGCGGAGGACGCATGAACCCCCTGTTCGTTGGTGAGCGAAACCGAATAAACACGTGAAATGAATGAGGCATTGGTCGACTGGAAAAATGAGGAAGAGAATGGATTTGCATGAGCGAAAGAAGTTGGACAACAGTCAATTTCGCTGCTTGCGGTTTTCCCGCACTCGCTCATTTGTTCGTTCTGCAGTCAAGCGGCCTCTTCTCCCTCTCTCTCATGTCCCGCCAATCCCGCTCGTCCTCCACCGCCGTCAACTCGCACGCGAGCCGCGGTGAGCGCTCGCTGGATGCCGGCGGCAAACGCGTGGACAAGTCGAAGCAGAAGGCCGCGTGGGCGCACTCGATGGCGACGACCGTCGTCCACCTCGCCTTCTTCGGCTTCTGCTCGGCGTTGGCGTGGGGCGTGGCGGCGATGCCGTGGGCCTTCAGCCTCCTCTGCGCGTCCGTTCTCCTGGGCCTCCCGTCGGCGCCCGTTTTCCTTCTGTTTGAACCGCACGAACACCAAGGCGAGTTTCCCTTTTCCCTTCCGTTCACTCGCCTGTTTGCAGCGTTGACCACGTTTTGCAGCCTCAACCTCCTGTCGGGCGGCGTGGCCGCGGGACTCGTCGGGATCTTCTTGGTTCACCTGTCGGGTTGGAACGAGCGCATCCTCCCGCCCGTCTTCGTCGCCATCGCCCAGCTCGGGATGGTGATCGCCCTCTACGTCGACCGTTTCGAGCCCAAGAAGACGCCGCTCGGGAGCTCGAAGGAGGGCGTGAAGAGCGAGAAGCCGGAGAGCATTCGTTCGAAGTCCGCCTCAAAGGCCTCGGCTAAGGCCTCCTCTAAGGAGTCCGCGGCGTCGTTCATTACTTCGGAGACGGCCATCGGTCAGTGGAGGTACGCGACTCGTCCACCACCCCCGTTTTCAGAAATGCCGTCGCCGCCCACTGTGCCGAGCGGAAAACCGAGTGGCGTGAAGTGAGTGGAACACCCCGGAAGCCTCGTCATCGTCTTTTTCAGCCGTCCCGCCACCCAACTGCCCAGCAAGGCGCCCGGTCCGGTCCAGAACGTGAAGCCTGCAGGGAGTTCCCTTCCTCTACTCACCCCTTGCTTGTCGTTGCAGGAGTCCGATTTGAAGACGGCCCGCCCGGCTACCCGCGTGGGTTCGGCCACCAGTCAGCAGGCGCTGGAGACGATCGGCCGTTCGGGGCGCTCCAACGAGGCGCTCCACACCGCCAAGTGCGCCACTCCGGAGCTGAAAACGGCGCTGCCGAAGGTCGAGTATGCCGACGTGTGAATCAAGTGTGTCGTTGTTCTTCTGTTCTGTTGTAAAATAAATTGCGTAACGTAGAATATCTGATCCGTTTCAATCAATTGCGAAGCGGAAGGCGGCAATTCGGTTATCGAGTGTTCTCTGATCGAAGGCAGACAACTTGTTGAATTTTTTCTGTGCTTTCGACCACGCGTGTTTACTTCGAGGTTTTCGAAGAACTCCTCCGACTAATGCGGGAGGAAAACAAACCACTTTGCGCGCCGTCGCACACGTCGCGAGCACGTTGTTTTCGATCGTGGTTTGAGCGCGACGTCTGCACTTTTGTACTTGGAGCCGTGGCATAAAAGAGGCTTGCGGAGAGGACAGTTCGTTCTTAATGGTTGCGTACAAGCTGAATTATTTCAACGGGCGCGGGATCGCGGAGCCTGCCCGCCTGCTTTTCGCCTACGCGGGAGTCCCGTTCGAAGACGTCCGCTACGAGCTGCCCGGATTCCCAAAAGAAAGTGAGTGTCGGCAAGAAACGAGGAGTGACCGGTGAATTGCAGAGTTCCCATTTGGCCGCCTGCCCGTGCTGGAAGTAGATGGACGGCCGATTCCCGAATCTTTCGCGATCTTCCGCTTCCTGGCCAAACGCTTCGGTGTTGCGGGAGGGGACGAGTTTGAAGCGGCCGAAATCGACGCCATCGGCTACCTGCTGAAGGACTTCTGGTCCGCCTACCTCCCCTACTTGCTCGTTGTGGTAGGCAGGCGAGGGGGCGACAAGGCAAGTGACCATCGAGTGAAGCCAGTAGTCAATCCTTTCTTTTAGGAGAAACTTCGCGAAGATCACTTGCTGCCCGCTCTGAAGACATTCGGGCCCCTTCTGGAGCGACTGCTGGACGAAAGCGGCAACGGTTTCTACCACCGATCGGGAGTCTCGTGGATCGACTTTGTGGCCGCCAACTTCTTCCTCTCCGCCCACTCCCGAATGCCCGAGTTCGGCGATCACAAGAAGCTCGTCCAGCACTGCGAACGAGTCCACTCGCTCCCTCAGCTGAAGGAATACGTCGCCAACCGGAAGGACACGGGCTTCTAACCATTTAGAATGGTTTACTTGTTCTAGTTGATGTCCGATTAATTAGTTTTACGATGCTTTATGAGTACAAGCAGGATAAAACGGAGTATTCACCGACCGAAACTTTTTACAACATTTTCGACACGTCTAACGCTCACTGCGCGTAGTATTCTTCTTCGGCGATCAACTCGCCCGAAGCGGTGGACGGGAACTCGGTGGTCGCTTCCGGTTCGAGGGTTGTCGTTGCTTCGGGCTGGAGAGTCGTGGTCGTCGTTGTTGTGCGGCGGGTCGTAGTCGACGTAGAAGAAGACGTGGAAGAAGTGGAAGAAGAGGTAGTCGGGATGCGAGTGCTCGTCGAGGTCGACGTGGAAGTGGGCGTGGACGAACTCGAAGTGGACGGCAGGACGGTTGTTGAAGGCGGTGCGGGGTCTTCTGCAAACCCAACGGAATGAACACCCAAGAATTGAAAGCAGCTCACCGATCCCGTGGACAATCTGGTCCGTGTCATCGGGGCCATTCGGTAGGATCTGCACGCTCGTGTCGTCCAGCCCGTAGTCGGCACTCATGTCCTGATCGTTGTCCAGCCCGACGAGAAACGTCTTCTTCGCGAGTTTGATCGCCGTGTTGAGCAGAACGCCCGTTTCTCCGGAGTCGTGCAGCCGCGACTCGTTCGAACTGAACGGCGAAGAATGAGCGGATGGAAGAAGGCAAAGCACTCGCCTGTACCACTTGCTCTCCGGGGCGACAAACACGAAGTTGTCGTTGCCCTTCGAATCGTCGGCCGCGAACTTCGCCGCTCGTTCGGAGGTCGACGAGTCGCCCGCTTTGTCCAGGTAGAAATTGACGGCACTGGAATCAAACACGAGATGAAATGAACGATGGAAAGAACGCACTCGTATTGTGAAGGGTCGTTCTGCAACAGGTGTTTGTTTTGGAACATCGCCGTGATCACGTCGAGGATCTTGTCGTAATCCGACAAGCTCTCCTGCACCCGGTCTTTGAGCACGTAATCTGTTAAAAAAAGCAATGAGTATGCTACAGCAATTTTCTCTCACCCGCGTACGGAACGAAGGTGACGAGAACCGAGCCGTTCCTGATGCTCCCTTCCAATCCCTGGACGGTGTTCACCAGCACTTGCTGACCCTAACGAACGAACAAGCAGTAAAAAAGAAGGGAGAGAGAAATGAACGCACGGGATCCACGGGGTCCGCGTCCAACGACCGCTTCTTCCGCACAACGCCCTCTTTTCGGTAGCCGACGTGAAAAGTGAACGTAACGATGGCGGCATTCGGATTTGTTTTCCTTGCTGACAATGAATGTTTGCTTGAATAGAACAACGACGGGTGGACTCACAAATGACGGTTTTGGTCAGGATGACCGCCAGGATCGCTCCGAAGAACGAGAGGAGAATGAAGACGGCGACCACGGTGATCAAAATGGGTTTCCTCTTCGTGTACGTGAAGTGGCCGAGTTGCCGGCGGTAGTGGTGGAAACGCTCGCTGTTCGCGGAGAAGTGAGAGGAGGACGTCCGCGCGGACATGATCCCAGCGACCTCTGATCACATCCACACCCTTGAACTGAAGGATGCAGAGAACGGTCGGTTTAGCGCCCCCTCCACGCGGCTTGTTTGTTCGAAAAGAAACGGAAAGCGGAGATGAGTTCCGGACGAAGAAGCGCCAAGAACGCGGCCGCTTATCAGCGCCGCTTAATCCCCCTTTTCCGTTTTGTTCCGCGGCGGGGATTAGGCGGAAGTGTTTTCGACCTGCTGGGCGGGCGTCATCACAATGCTGGAGCAATCAGGCCGGCCGATTGGGTGCGGGCCGAAAGAATGGCCGCTTTCGTCACGAGGGAATGAATGCGGACGCGATGATTTCCCAATTGCTCCAATTAGTCATCGAAAAGACTCCGATGATCCGATCGCTGGACTGCCGAACGCCTTAAAAGTATGAAACGAGGAGACGATTGCTGCTGTTTGGTTTGTGCGTTTAAATCACCCGTGTGTTCGACACAAGCCTCTGCACACCGGTCGAAGAATTTGTGTCGATTCCAAACCACGTCATTCGTCTCATTCCGTTTTTAGAGGAGAAGGGTGGCGGTTTCGCTTTGTAATAAGTAGTTAGAGAGCTTTTATGAACAGCAAAAACAGCAAGAACACAAATGCTGAAGCAGTGGTCAAAACACCCCTTGTGTTGATTCACGAGCGCGGTAATTGGATTGATGTGCGCCACAATCAGTGTGATTCATTCCGCAGAGAAGAGCACATTGATTGGGAAAGTACTCGAAAAGAAGAACGGAAGGGAGTCGGCTGATTTACAGTCGAACGGAAGGACGGAATGCTCTCAATTGAGCGTGTAATTGACCGAACGACCCCGCAGCCTCCCTGCCGCCCATCATTCGTGATTGTTCTCGTTTGAAAGAAACTCGTCTTCTATCGATCGCTCAATGTGCTGCTTTTCGAAGAAGTCCGAAGCTCGCTACAAACGATGGTGGACGTGCTGGTTCCACGCCCACGTATTGTTTTCTGATCGTCTGTTCGTTACTTCTCATTTGTTTAGTGCGTCGCCTGCCTTTTCTGCTTGTTCGGCCTTTTTGTGTTCGGGCGGCTCGTGTTCGACGACCTCGATAAGCGCCAGTTCGTCCATTTGGGAGTCCATGTGGTGGCAGTCGGCTGCTTGTTGTCGCTGCTGGTCGGCAATCGATGCAAACTGCTCAATGCTTACTTTCCGTACTTTGTTGGCTACGTGAGTATTTTACTCGATTCTTTTCTTCTACTTACTGTCTTGCAGCACGCGTGTTTGGTCGCGAACATCGGGTTGGAGATCTTCGATTTCTACCGAACGCACCACCCGACCCACGAGCACGTCGTGTCGCCGATGCCACCCGTGAACTCCACCCGCTTTCCGAACGGGCAGCCCTCGCCGTTCGAGGGGATGTACGAGGAGACCCTGTGGGCCTTGATTCTCCTCGTTCTGATCGTCCAGTCCTACGTAACGTTCGTCGTTGTGATGTCTTTCCTTTGGGTCAGAGAGCGGCAAAACAAGCAGAGGGTCCAACCGACGGTCGCCGTCGAAGAAGCGAAGGCAGGGGCAGCGACGCGAAGTGACGGCGGTGAGACGACAGAAGCGACCGCCGCCGCCGCTGATCGAGCGGAAAGCAAGTGGGAGAAAAGATTCCACACGGTCGGTGTGATGTTCAATTTCGTCACCCAGATATTGCCCAAGAACAAGTGATCTATTCCCACCACTCATTCACTCGACTACTGGTATTTTTCAACTGTTTACTGTTGACTCCTTGTTGTTTCCGATCAATAAACACTCGTTCATCGTTGTTTGTTTCAGCCCACACTCATCAATCACCCTTTCTTTGTTTGTTCCGCAACTCCAAGCTAATCCTTTGCGGGTGCCGTGATTTCAGGGATCATTCGCGAGAAAAAAGAGTCAAGGTTGCGCATTCCAGCGCCCAGCGCTGCCGTCGCGTGACCGCCTTCTTTTTGCGGGTTTTGATGAAAAGCGGACAGCTCGGAAGGAAAGCGGAAGAATGATGCCGCCGAGTGTTGACTGCCGCCCTCTTCAATGCGCGTCTCCCGCCTTCCGCTGCCGACAAACACGGAACGACAAGACGGCGAAATTGCTGCCAATTCGGGAGCGCGCAACGAACGGCGGGGTGGCTGAAGGTTCTTTGGATTCCCGTTCGCTCAATCGTAGTCGGGTGAGATCTCGTGTTGATTACCCGTCCATTCGATCAACACGTGATTCATTCCAATTACTCACCGCTCGGTTGACCGACTGGCCGCCCGCTTTTACACTCGCGGCTCGAAAACACGCCGCCGCTCGGCCGCCGTTACGAATTCGAATCGATCGAAATTCGCGTCTTCTCGCCGAACGCCTGCGGCGGTTCGCAAAACGAAAACGGCCGCCGGAAACCAGTCGGCGGTTTTGATCGAAAACGAGCGCTCGGTTGCGGACCAAAAGAAGTTCCTCGCGCACTCGTGAACACTTGCGGCCGCCACCGACCGAACGGGACGGTCGGGTGTTGATCGAGACGAGCATTCCGTTTCGTTTTGTTTTGTGTTGATGTCTGTAGAACACGCGCGGCTATTGAAGCTTCTTTGCCGCTCTATCTTCGTTGTTTAGATGTCGAACACGTTCTTTGGACAACACGTCCACCGAGCGGCATTTTTGCTCTCAGTGATTGGCGTTCTTGCCAGCGTGTTCACGGCGAGCTTCTACTTCTACGACTCCACGCCGTTCCCCCGCCTTCACGTGATTCTCTCGCTGATCGCGTTCTTGCTTTACCTTCTGCTGATCGTCGGCAACTACATCGAGAGTGCGGCATTGTACTATCCCTTCCTCCTGCTCGTCGTGAGTGGTTTTATTCGTGGTCTTGCGACCACCCTTTGATTTCAGCCCTTTTGCATTCTCGCTCAACTGCTCAATGCTTTCCTCATCTTCTTTATCATTGGAATTGAGTTGACCACCGGCCGCCGGCAGATCATCGAAGATCCGGACCTCTCGCACGTCTACTCGTTCGTCCGGGCCCACCCCGAGTTCACGTACGACGCCCTCCGGCCGCCTCACGTCTTGGTCCTCTTGTTGGGCGTTGTGTACTTGCTGGCCGCCCTGTTCCAAATTTATTTCTACATTGTTGTAAGTGTTTTACGGATCGTCGACTTGTGTTCGCTAAATGAAAAGCGCATCGCCTTTTGTTTGAGTGATTGGCCCTCACCATCAAAGCATTTGCTGCATTCATCATTCACTTTACTTCTTGCAGGTGATCCGAGCGCTGCGGTACATGCGGAAGATCGAGAACGGGCGCTTCCTCGAGGAGATCACGTGGTCCCGACGGGTGCATTAGACCCAACAATTTTTTCCTACTTTTTTTTCAGATTTCCACATGTAATAAACCTACCGACCGTCTTTGCTTATGGAATCGAATGATTATAAGCAAATAACGCTGAAGCGTCTAGTCGAAGCAAGAAAGAAAACAACGGCGATCGATGATTCAACCGCCGAATGGAGAGAAAACGACGGGCGGGTCATCCGGGGGCAAAAGGGGGTTTCTGCCGACGTTTCCTTAGATTGCACGCCTCGTCTTGCTGAACGGAGGGAATCCGATTTGTCGGCATAATCCGCCAACTCGGTCTTCTTTCTATTGTCAGACGAAGAACCGCGCAGTTCGTTTGGATCGTTTCGATGGCGGCAGTGAGAAACATGTTCCGGCAACACGTTCACGCAAGTGCTCCTTTTTCGTTTCATTTCACTTTTCGTTGGTTTAGGAAGCTGCCTTCACGATTGGAGTCGTTGGAGCGGCGGCAAGCATCGTCGCTTCGATTGTCTTCGGCCTCGCCCAACACGCCGGGCAGTTTCTCTACGTCTCGCTTTCACTCGCCGCCTTCGGCGCGTACGTCTTGGTACTGCTTGGGAACCATTTCGGCAATCCGCTTTTCTACCTTCCGTTCTTTGCGATTATCGTAGGTTGCTTGTGATACGTGTTGATTCATCCATCTTTGCTTTCAGCCGTTCTGTGCGATCGCCCAAATCTGCTACAGCGTCTACTGGTGCATCGTGGGCGGCGTGTTGATGCGAATGCCCATCAAGGAGATCCAAAACGACGACGATTTGAAGAAATTCTGGCAGCCGGCCCAGCACGCCGCTGCCGACATCGGCGATCCCGAGCTCTTCGTCCGATTGCTGGGGGGCGTGTTCGTTGGCTTGGGCATTGGTTTCTTTGTGGCTTCTGTTCTGCAGCTTTTTTTCATCTACGTTATCGTCCTCGCGCGCCTCTACTTGAAGAAGGCGCGGAGGAATCCCGAGTGGTTGAAGAACTGGCGAAAGCAGTCTCTCTACAAAGTCTAGCCGCTCTTTATACCCATAACCAATAAAACGTTCGATTCACGCCTTGTTTATTCCCGCACTCAACACGCGCAAAAGAAGAACTGCCGCCAGGTTTCGAAGCGGCCCAGCCGCTGCAGGAGGGCGCGCCCCTTCCAGACGACGAACCCGAAGAGGAGTAGCTGGAGGAAGACGGCGACCTCGACCACCAGCCGGAGCACGAGGACGAAGAGGAGCCGTTCGGAGAGGGCGGCCGGGCAGCCCGCCTGTTTAAGGAGGACGTTCAGCTCGACGGCGCTCATCGCCACGAGGAAGAGCCCGACGGCCGCGTTCACCACCTGCAAGCCGGCAGTCGGAGGGAGAGAAGGAGGGGGACTCACGGAGTTCGCGAGAAAGACCGTGAAGAAGACGAGTTGTCGCTTCCGCAGGCCCCGCAGCAGGGCCGCCGAGCAGCCGGCCGAGAGCGCGTTCATCACGAGCCGGCAGACGGCGAAGTGGAGGTCGCGGTCGGGCATCAAGGAGACCTCGCACTTCTCGTGTGTGCCGCTTGTCTGCTCGAAGAAGCAAGTGGATGATGCAGAAGGGAGAACTCACGAACGAGACCACTTGGTACACGCTGTAGGCGGCGGAGAAGACGGCGATCAGGAGCGAGCAGACGGCCGCGTACCGCGCGATCCTCTGCAAGCAGCGGGAGTGAGTAGGCAAGGCTGAGCGGAAGGGACCAAAGTCGGCAGCTGGAGGCCGCAAATCGGCTGCAGGATCCCCTCGACGTCCATCCGCGCCACCTCGGCGGAAGGGCCGACCGCCATCACTCGAACGCGTGGAAAGAAATGAGCAGCGTGTTAAGTAGAGAATTTGGTTCACACGATGCACACGAGTCCCAAGGACGGAGTTTATTCGAAACGACGACAACGGAAGAGAGGACCGGCCGTTCACGCCTTCTTCTCGCCCTCCGCCGCTTGGTCCGGGTCGTCGAGGTTGGTCATCTCCTTCGTCTGGCCCTTCTTGCTCTTCTTGCTGGCGGCCTTCTTCTTCTCGCCGCCGCCCTTCTTGTCCCCGTCCTTCTCCGAGTCCCAGTCGCTGAGGACGTCGTCCATCTGAAGGGGCGGGGTTCATTTCAGCAACAAACAGGCGGGGGAACTCACGGTCGGATAGTCGCCCTTGCCCCGTTTCTCCTTGCCCTCCGCGATCTTTTGCTGCAAGCCGGAGGGATGAGCGGAAGGCGAAGAAGAGACCCACCGCCTTGGCATCGAGTTTGATCTTTTTGGGGACGAGCTTGGGCTTCGACTCTTCGCCCTTGTCTTCCTTCTTGTCGGCCTCCTCCTTGGGCTCGTCTGGCTTCTTGTCGGCGCTCTGGGGGGCGGCCGGGTCCTTCTTCTCGTCGTCCTCCTTCTTGTCCGGGGGCGGCGCCTTGGACTTCTCGCCGTCTTTCTTTTCGTCCTCCTTGGGCGGCTCGGGCAAGGCGCTCTTCCCGTCGCCGTCCTTGTTCTCGCCTTCGGCCGCCTTGGACTTCTCCTGCAGCCGATCGATCAACAACACGCCGCCGGGCACTCACCTTCTCTTCGTTCTTCGGGGGCGCCTCCGGCTTTTTTTCTTCCTCCTTCTTGTCCAGCTTTGGAGGAGCGGCGGGCGCGGCGGCGACGGGCGGCTGGGCGGGCGCCGTCACCATCGACGTCGTGACGCCCGGCGGCTTGGCGGGCGCTCCGGAGGCGGCGGCCGGAGTTTTCGGATTTTCTGCCTTCTTTTTCGAACAGCCGGCCGCGGACGCGAGCAGGACGCCGGCGGCGAGCACGGAGCACTTCCCCACTGCAACCGGAATGGAGTTGACGGGCGGAAGGGCGGGCACTCACCGAGAAGGAGGGCGGCAGAAGGATCAATGGCGGCCATCGGGACGATCGGAACGCGCAGCACTGGAGCGAATCGACCGGACGGAGCGAAACACTTCCAAACCAACTGGGCGGATGGGCGGCCGAATGACTCCGAACTCCTTTCCTTCCGCCAACCAGAGCTCTCCCCATGCAAATTCGTTTCGTTTGCCAGAGTTTTTTCATGCAAACGGCGTGGGAATTGCCCAGACAAACGAATGCGTTGATTGGGAGCGGCGAAGCCACGCCAGCAGAGGGTGGTTCTTGCCCGAGGCGAAGGGAATTAACACCACGGCTTCCACTAATGAGCCCCATTTCTACTGCTGTTTAATCAGACCTATCTTCTTTTTTGCTCCAGTTGGACCAACCCGAAGAACCTGCATCAAGCGAACAGATCGTTGCAAATCGGCTGCTCGTAAGTGAGTGAAGGCGTGTCGGATGAACCGAAGGGGAAAGCGGGGCGAAAGCGCAACGGGCTGATGATCCGCTCGCCCTCCGAAATAATTGCCCCCCGTCCCCCGGTCGGCTCGTTCGCATCCCCTCCTCTCTCCGCCCTCTTCTTTTTACTCCGTTCGATCGAATTCGATTGGCGGCTGAAGTGGTTTGGAACGCGCGCGATTTGCGGCGGTCGAAATTTTGCTAATTTCCCCCCGACGTCCGCCGAAAGCAAACAAACGTTCGGTTGCGGCGTTGGTTTTTCGATTTCTACTGAAGACATCTTCTACTCATTGCTCAATCCTTCGACCCCGATGGCTCATGGGTGTCTGTGTTCGATCCACGTGCACAAGGGCGCCTTTCAAGTGAGTGCAGGGGATCGAAAGTTTTGATTGAATGGACGTCTTCAGATCGGGATTGTTGGCGTCGTTCTCTCCGTCTTCATCATGCTGTGGTGCATTTTCTTCCACTCGTTCGTCGTGTTCTCCATCGGCACGGTCTCATTCTGCTGCTACCTCGGCCTCGTCATGGCCGTCCACATCGAGAGTTGTGGACTGTACTGGCCCTTCTTGATCCTACAAGTTGGTTTCTTTCATCCCACCGTTCGTTCGTGGTTCATTCTTGTAGCCATTGGTGATCTTTGCCGAGCTCACCTTCTGCATGATCTCGTTTCTCGTGATCGGGGCGGCAAGCTTTTTGGACGCCAAGGAAATCAATTCCGATCAAGATGTTCAAAGGCTCGTCCGCGCGTACCCGCTCTTCTTCCAGGACCTCGACGAATACGCCCTGGGATTCGCCTCCTTCATGCTCCTATGGGCGGCAGTGCAAGTGTACGCGTACTCGGTTGTTCTGAGAGCTTTCGCGTACTTGCGCAAAGTGCGGGACTTTCCGCCGCCACTTTCTGTCGGCTGGAATCATCGCGTGTGAGGCCACCCGACTGTTGCCGTCTTCCTCGCCTCCTTCTGCTTTCCTCCTCAAACTGCCGCTCAATCGACTTTGAATCGTTTAATAAATACGTTGAGAGAAGGAGAAGACCCGGGATTCTAGCACCATCGTCAAACTAAACGCTCAGGGGCGGTAGGCGGGGGCGGGCGTCGTGGCCACCGGATCGCCCGGCTTCCAGTCGAAGGGCGGCGGCGGGCAGTCGGCCGGCCGGGCGGACGGCAGGTCGTTCGGCGGCCCGCACGCGTAGAAGGCGGGCAGCAGGGGCAGCGGGAGGCCCGTGTGCGGGTCCAAGAGTTCCCGCTCGATGAACTTCTTCGAGCGGTAGGCGACCTCAAGGAAGTAAGCCCACGTGAACATCAGAATGATCACCTGAAATGGAACATCAACGAGCTTCTTCCTTTTTTCGCACTCACCGCAATCCCCACAAACAGCACGAAGTGGATCGTGGCCGCTTGCTGGGAGATCCGCAGGGCGGGCACCTTGTGCATGATGATCACCGTCGACTCCAGCAGCTCCGAAGCGCATTGGAACATCTTGTAGACCTCAAACAGACGGCGGGTGAGAAGACCGATGGTTGTTAACACTAACGGAAAAAGCGAAGAACGGCCAGTAGTACGAAGGGCGGAGTTCTCTGTTCGCATGGGCCAAAAGGAGGCAGCAAACGGCCGCAATGAAGACGTTCATGTACACGAGTCCTCGGGATTCGGGGATCGCTTGGAGGTAGAAGACGTAAACCCGCTGGGCGGTGGCCACCACGTTGTTCTCATCTTTCGGCGAGGAAAGAAACGAGAAGGCGGAGGCGACGTTGTAGAAGATCGCCACAAGGCTCTTTGCGTTCAGCAACGAGAGGGCGAACGAGTAGAAGGCCACGTGCAAGCAGGCCCGCTGAAAATAGATTCGATTTCTTCTTATCGCCGCCGTCCGCCGATCACGCTTTCATCAGCGTAGAATTCCTTCGGAAAGACCAAAACGAGATTAAAACATAATGCTTTTTTGTACTCAACAGATCGAAAGGGCTGCTTTCGAACCGAATGGATAAAAAGAGAGCCGTCGGCTCGTCGAAAGACTCACGTGAACATGTGTTTTGCCGAACGCGTAGAGATTCATCGCCGCCTTGCCTGAAAGAAAGCCCGCAATCAAGCGCCGAGGTCGCGCGCGGGGGAAAGTTCGCGAAGAGGCCGCCGAGCAGAACGAACTGCCGGCCGGCCGGCCGCCGCGCACCTGCGAGAAGAAGGGGGCCGAGCGGAAAGCGTGAGGGAGTGCTCGTGATGGGCGAAAGAAAGACCGCCGACCACCGCCCGTCGTTCCAATTGCGCCACGAGTGCGTAATAAAAGCGCGGTTGTTGATCGAAGGAAGGCAGAAGAAAGAAGAAGGGAAGATGATCACTTCGGTCGCCTCCGAGCGCGTGAAGGAAGGCGGAAACAACCGGAAAATCGACTCCGCTCGGCGACGATCAAGCGCCGACTTTTGTACGCGGGCGCGCGCGAAGAAGCTCGTTTTCGGTCGATTGCGTGAAGCAGAAAGAAGAAGAGCATGGAGCCTCCATTTCGCCTTCTTCCACAAAAGCGGCTGAAAGAAATGAGCGGCGAACGGCGCGAATCATTTCGTTCGATGAGCCACGCCCGTCTTGATTCACACCCTTCGCGGGAGAAGTGAGCGGCCACGGAGGGGGATTCGAGCGTACCCTTTGATCGTTCCGTAGACAAAGCGGCGGATTGCACCCAAAAGTGCAGCGAACACGCCGCCGCTCCCTTTTGAGCGCGCGGCCGGCCGGTCGAAACTCTTCCCAATAATCCGTTCTCTGATCGCAGGCTCTCCGCAACGCACCGAGCGAGGCGGAAGCAAAGAAGATAACGCCGACCGCGGAAAGTGCGCCTCCAATCGACGCGAATTGCCGGCGGTTAGCGGAAAGCACTCTTCCGGGTTCTCCGAACGGGACCAAAACGAGAAGAAAAGCGGACGACGAAGAAGCGCGCCGGCTGTTCAAACTCCCGCACAAGTCGGGCGGATTAGGGGGCCGGCCGGAAGGGCGGAAATCGTCCACTCCATTTCGCTAATGAAGCCACGAGGTCGGAGACGGATCAGGAGCTACTGGAGGGGGCAACAGGCGGGGATTATCGAACGCAAAAGCCTCTTGGAATGCGAGCGACCTTTCTGGCAACCGCTAATGTAAGTAGTCTTTTATATTCGTCTACTTACTCATACTGTAGTCACACAAATGGAAAGCAAAACAAGGATTTTGATTGCTTACGAGCTTCAATAGCGAAGTTCAGTTTCCGTGGGGGCGCCGAGTTTCTTTATTCAATCCACAAAATATGTTTGGTACGTAACTCGTAGGTTTATTCCTAACAGAAATGGCAGTCAATAACGCAACTCGTAGTACTCGTTCTCGAAAGGGGCGGTCGGCTGCTGCTCGGCCGACGTCGCCGGTTGTTCGCGCTTCAAGGCCGCGCGAAGGGCGGCGAACTCCCGTCGTTGTTGGTTCACGAAGTCCACGTGCCGCTTCCCTCGGTAGATCAACGAAACGCAGTAGAAGGCGAGGAGGACGAGCCCGAAGTACAACAGCTGATCGAGGGTGAGCGTCCGTCGGTTGATCGCAGCGGCCAGTTGAAAGCAGAAGTTCTGCCAAAGCACTCCGATCTGAACACAAAAAATAAATGGCCGGAAAGAGAACTGTAAACGTACGTCGATTGCAATCAGCGGCCAATAGAATTTTCCGCATCGGACCACGTGCCCGCAAAGCACCAACAAAGCGGCCACGAACTGCGCTCCCAGAATCGCCCACTCCACATAGAATTCGCCTATTGAGGGGCCGAAGTTCGCGGCGATGGCCACTCGCAACTCGTACGGAATCCGCCAGTCGTCCGCATCCTCAAAGCAGGCGGTGATGCAATCGATAAAAGTGCACTCACCCCATTCCGCAGCGAGAAGAAGGCGACAGCCTGACAGCACGTGAACACGAGATGGAGGACGGCGATCAAGCAAGCGGCGGCCTGCAACACTCATCTGTTCGGGGATTAGCGCTCGAAACGAACGAACATTCACGGGAATTCCGCAGAAACATTTGTCGCTGTAGGCATTCACCATTCTGCTTCGTTCCGCGTACGAACTGGAAGAGTTTAATCGCATTAATCGGAAGCGTCCATTTCAATCGCCTACCCTCAATCACGTTCATCTAATCGATCGATCGACGCCGTCCGGGGAATGCGGGGGTTTAAACGGCGCGCGAGGTACCCGCCGGGCGAGCGAGCGGCAAGAGCGGCGGGCGATCCGTGAACACACCTCCGCAAAAAACGGGCAAGACGGCGGGCGAGAGAAAACTGGCGGCTAACACGAGCGGAGCGGAAAGAAGCCGCCGCTCGCCCGTCCGTCGGATGACCTCGCGAAAACGCGCGGGGTTCTTTCGGTTTGCGGCGATTTGCACGAAATGAAGACGGCGAGCGGGTGTGAGTCATTCGGCGGCCGTCGCAAACGAGCGGATAGCAGCGGGGATATTGAGGTGGGCAGAAAGTTTCTTTCCCCGCACCTCCTGATGCAAATTCGCTCTCCGTGTTCGTCGCGATGGTCGAGTGGAGAAATGGGAGGATTTGCACGGCAGTCGTCGCCATTTGCCACTGCACTACGCGGGCCTCCACGGAGCAAAAATTTGCATCAGAAGCGACGGAGAAAGAAACTTTCTGCCCACCTCAATAAGTGCAACGAGAAGGAAGACGAACGTCTTCAATTACCGCGGCCTTGAAGCGATGAGTGGGCGGAAACAAAACAATAAGCGGCGTTCCATCGAGTGACAGACAACTCGATTAGTAACTTCTCTAATGATGACTAATCAAAAGGTCGCGGGTTCAAACCAAAGTCCTTTGAACGACCTTCCGAACGTTCGAATTCGAGTGCTGATTGCGGCCAATTACTCCAGACTGTCCGAAAGCTTTCTGTTCGCCTTCTTTCCAATCAGAACTCGCAAACAGTCGAGTGCCGGCAGTCACCATTCCTTCTCGAAAGGAGACCACGATCCCCGCTCAGCGCGTCGTCAACCATGAAAGAGTTTGGATCATCGACGCGGACGAGATGAGCGAAACTCCCAGCATGCCGTTGTGTCTGTGCGGAATGCACGTCTACGTGAGTCCTCCTCTACGGCTTTCATCAATCTTGCTTCAGCCGGGATCGTTCACAATCGGGGTCATTGGCGTGTCGTTGAATACAATGATAGCCGGCTACTGCCTCTTCGTCCACTCGTTCGTCCTCATGGCGGTGGCGCTGCTGGCCTTTCTCGCATGTGTGCTTTTGGTTTGTAAAGAATCGGCAGTGATCACTAACCGTTTGCTTCAGATTGTCGGCAACCACACGGAGAACCCACTGTTGTTCTGGCCGTATTTGATCGTGCAGCCGATCGTCGTTTTTATTCAACTCATCTTCGCTTTGCTTTCTTTCGCTCTTGTGGCCGGAGCGATGGGCTTCCTGGGCGACCTCGCACAACACCCGTACGCGCAACAGGCCGCTGGACTCTACCAGGGATTCTTCCATCCGATCGGCCTCTTTGCTGCCCTCTTCGCGTTCGTCCTTCTGCTCTATTGTGCGCTGCAAGCGTACTTCTTCTACACCGTGCTGCGCGCCTATGGTTTTCTGAAGTACATGCTCACGGCGACGCCCTACTTCGATGCCGACTGGAAGCCGCGCATCTACGTGTGAAGGTGTCATATGGATGGTTTAACGGCCGTGTGCTTTGGAATAAACGATCGTGTGTTTGGCCTGTGGTTTCTTGCTTGTATGTAGTGCAGGTGAAAACTGCAGAAGATTGTTTGAGTGAGCTTTTTGCTCTTTGTTGATTGAAATGAGCTTAATCGAAAACCGTCTGAATACGCAACGATGTTGTTCTCATTATCGTCCAGAGATCAAATAGAGCTTCTAGCTCGTTTTTGCTCGCCCAACGTCCGAAGATCGGCCATTTGCAGCTGCCCGTGTCGAAAGATGTTGATTGAAGGCCGGGGAGTTTTGCACGAATGTCAACAAGCAGGCGGGTTGTTTTGCTCGAGCGATGGCCACAGTTCATCGGTCAATCGACGGCGGGCATTCGGAAAGCACAAACAACCGAGCAGCATCCAGTCCGCCGTTTTCATCTGCGCCGGCCGAACAGCGGTGATGGTTCGTGACTCGTCGTCTGTGGAACCGCTCTCCGCTACGGCCATTCGAGTGTACTCCGCCTACCAACACGTGACTTTCTTCTTAAACGCGACTACATTCTCTTTTTTTTGTTTATTGTGATTCTCCACGGCTCCACAAAAGCGATGGGCCGATACAAGTGGTTCCTCCTGAACGAATGTCTCTGGAACTTGTCGCTTGACATCATCGCGTGTTTGTGGCAGCCTGCTCCCCTGCTGGACGAGGGCGTGTGTGCCTACAGCACTTCTCCTTTCCTGCGAGACTCTTCCGCTCTCGCAAGCCGAGTTGTCTTCTCAATCGGGGCGTTCTGTGCAATCGGCAAAGCGGCTGCCCTTGCCGGTTGTGTGCTGCACCGAGGAGTGAACGGTGAAGAGGATTGCGTTCATCCGAGTTCATCTATGCTCTGTGTTTAGTTTTGCCGCAAAACAGCTGGGTTCCGCAGCTATACGCCCACCTTTCGCCCTGGGCGGAGATCTTCGCGTGGGTGGCCGCAGAGATCGTCGGCTTTGTAAGCGGCTCTTCTTCTTTTCAACGATGACCGTCGTTTATTCTTTTAGTTCCTTTTCAACGTGTCCACGGAAGCTCCGCTGGGAACCTCCGAACCGACGGCCATTTGCGTGCGGGTGGACGGTGAGGGGCCGCCGATCGTCTTCGTTCTCGTCCTCATTCCGTTGGGCGCCCTTGTGTGCGGAAACTTCTTCGTTCTTGCGATCGCCATGTGGTCGCTCCGCAAGCAACAGCCAACCTTGCGCGAGAGCACGTACAAACTGCAGCGAATGCTGCTGATCGCTTGTGAAGTGCACCTGATTGTTTCGATCGTTCTGCTTATTTTTCCGCTCTACGTTGTCCTTCTGTTTGCCTCGTTCCCCACCCGGCACTCGAATCTCGTCGTCCTGGTCTCGATTTGCGTCTTTTCCAATCACTCGCTCTTCGACGTCGTCCAGCTCGCTTTTATCAGGCAATACCGCGAATATTTCGTCGCCCACTTTGTCCTCTGCCGCTCGCGCAACAAAACCGTCGCGACGACCGGCAGCTTCTTCACGGTCGAAGCGGAAGGAAGCCGCAGGTCGAGTCGCTTCTCGATCCAACTGCCGAAAGCGATCCCGTTGAGAAGAAACACCTTTTAGTCCACTTTTCTCTCGTTTGATGCCCGATTGTATCCTTTTATTGACCACAATTAAACGTTTCGTTGTGACAACCTTTGTGCTGCAATCTCATGGACGGCGGAAGGCAGGTGCTTCCCGGGAATACAAAATGCCCGTTGCCATCCGAAGGAACAACGGCCGGGTGGATGGCGTCAATTCGGATGAAAGTGTAGCGTGGAAACATTTGCTTCTTCGGAAATGCGAGTAGACGGTCTCCACTTCGACGGCATTCCGTCCGACTCGTTTCTCCGCTTCAATTCGATCGCTGAATGGATCGCCCTCCTCTTGGGCACAACCGTCTTCTGTCGGTCCTCGTGAACACAAAGGCGAGCACTCCTCTGATGGGAGCCTACCGGTGGTTTCTGCTGAACCAAGCGGTCTGGAACTTCCTCTTCGACCTCGTGATCTGCTCGTTTCAACCGACTGGCCTCTTTCCCGCCCTCTGCGGCTTCTCGACCTCGCCCTTCTTTCAAAGGACCTCTTCGTTTCCCTCACGAATCGCCTTCGTCGTGGCCACGTTCTCCGTTATCGGCAAGTCGGCGTCGATTGGGATGGCCCTCGCCCATCGTTTCGCGTGCGTCTTCCCGGAAGACGTGTGGATTTCTCGTTTGTACCGCGCGGGGACGCCGTGGATGCAGCTCGGGTCATTGATCCTCGTCGAGGTCTTCTTTTGTGTGAGCGAAAGCAAGAGGACCCAATGAGAAGACCCCTGTTTCAGCCCTTCGTCTATCTGACTGACGCGGAGGACGAGCAAGTACGAGCGGAACTCAGTCGAACGAGCGAAGTGATGCGCGTCGTGTTCCAGCGAGAGCCGAGCACGTTTTGCTTCAGCGCCGACGAGACGCCCGCCACCCTCCTTATAAGCATCGCCGTGATCACCGGCCTCTTCATCCTCCTCTTCTTGGGCCTTCTCGCATACACCAGTTGGCTTTTGCGCAGTCAGAAAGAGGCGTTGAGTACGAGCACCTATCGAATGCAAATTATGCTCTTCTGGGCCTGTACCGCACAGGCACGGTCCACCTCTCTCCATCGCATGAATGGCCGGCTGTTTAGATTATGGCTGGCTTTCTCCTACTCGTTCTGCCCGCCTACTTTACGCTTGCTATAGCCATTCTGCAAATCCCCAATCGCAACGCAGAAGTCGGAATGGCCGTCAGCTTGACCGCCTTCCACTCGACCGTCGACTTCTTCTGCTTGTGCTGTTTTGTGAAGCCCTTCTCGAGATACCTACAGCAAAAATTCTTCTGCCAGTCCAAACAGGCGAACACATTGACCGTCTCCTACGTTCAAACGACCGACTTGGCTCGTACTCGTCAGTCACTGACGGAAGCCCATCGAGCCCGCCCGTATGCCACCATTTGACATCTCCACAATTGAACTCACTACATTTATTTGTGCTCGAGTTTGCGGGTAGATTGGTTGGTAACAAAAAACATTGTTTGGGATTGAATGCTCACTAATTACTGCGAATAAATAAACGAGTGAGAAACTAACTAAACATTAAAAATCGAAGTAAATGGGTGAATCGTTCAAATATTTACAGAAAAGCGGGAAGAATCGTTCCTCGAAGCGGTCATTTCTGGTTCGGAACCGCCGCGACCTTCCGCAGCTGTTTGTTCTCCTCGATCAGCTTCGAATTCAACTGAAGAACGGTGGCCAGTTGCTGCAAACGACGAGAAGTGCACAAGAAATGAACAAAAGACGAACCTTCTCCAAAGCCGCCACTTTCGCGCTCAAGTCCTTCGGCGAGGCCGTCTGTTGTGCCGCCTCCTTGTCCGCAGTCTGAACGAAAGAAATAAATGGAAGAGAGGAGAAAGACGCACGTTGATGCTGCCCGAAATGGACACCTGGTCGACGTCTGTCGAGTTGTTGTCCTCGATGTCCGCTTCGAGGTCAGAGTTCAGTTGGTTCGGCCGGCGGAGGAGTTGCTCCAGCTTGTTGGCGCAATCGCGCTCGCTCTCGTTTTTCGTCTCATCGCCGTCGTCCCCGCTCGTCTGAACACAACTAAGAAATGAATGGTGAACAGGAGGAAACCAACGGTGTTGTCCGTCCCCATCAGATCCACGTTCCGCCGCTTCTCGCGCAGCTTCCGCTGCTTGTCGGCCGGTCGGTGGGCGGGTCGCATGTGCGGCACGTTCGGGTGATGACAACGCTTCTCGCGCGGCTTTCGGGGATCTGAACCTCGGGAATAAACGAAATCAATCGAAAGAAGACGAACCTCCGGAGCAAATCGGCGCACACGCACTGGTCGCCATGCCGCTCCCGCTTTCCTGAACGATTGCTCGAAATAAATGAGGAGAACGGGTGTTCGAGTAATAAGAAAGCGGCAATCGACCGGCGGAACGAACAGGACGCGACACGACGAAACACATTTGCTCGCACGCGCAAAAACCTCCACTCGATTAATCGAAAGAAAAAACCATAATCGTCGTCTCGACCACCTTTCCGCCTTCCGCCAACAATCATCGAGCACTCGTTTACACGCTTCCACTTTTGCTCGATGTTCTTTGCCTGCTCGAGCATCGCGCCTGCAAACAACAAGAATAGCACACCGGACCGCCACCCGTGGAAAAAGTCCGTTAGCGGGCGGAAAGAGCCGGCGCGAAAAGTTGCGCAATGCTCTCCGCTTTGCGTTATTTGCACTTGGTCGACGAAAAGCGCCCCCTTCCAAAGGGCGCGTAGCCGAGTGGATTTTTGTTTTGCACTCCAAGTGGAACAAGTCGGTTTGAGTTTCCGGTTTTTTTGACCACGAAATGTTCATCTAGGTGACTGACTGCATTCAAAACCGCCGCTAAACATAGGATTTCTTCAATAAATGAGTGGAAGGCCGGCGGTGGAACAGGGCGCACTCAAGACTCCGATCCCATTTCTTCTGGCGTATATGCTTTTCTCCAAGCTTCCGTTAGTGTCCCTCCACATTTATTGTGTTTTTCGTCGTCTTCTTGCTCGACTTCAATGACCACGCAACCACTGGCGGCTTTTTCTGGCCATTACAGGCCATTTCCGAAGGTCAAAACAAGGTTTCTCGAAAATTCCCGGTTGCAAGGACGCAAAATTTACAGCAAATACGGGCACGAACATGATCTACATGCCTGCCAAAAACCAGCAAAATTGGCTGTTTGAAAAGCGAAATCCGATGTCGCAAAATTTTACAACAGCCCTAAAACAACGCCAAAACGTCTCGACAACCGATTGAAACGGTTTGTCTGTCTGTTAGGCCGTCTGCCACCGCCTAAACAAAAAAACTACGCACTTCGTTGCGTTCCTGACGAACAAGAGCCATTCGTGGATTGAATTTAGAAAAAGCGATTTCTTCGAAAATCCCGGTTCACCTGCGTTGAAACTTGCACTGAACCTTCTTGTAGCATTTGTCTACACGTGGGCCAAAACTCAGGAAAATCGGCTGTTTGGAAACCGACATCCGATGCCGGCGATCGACGTCCGCTTCAGCGCCCGAATTCTGCCTTTGTTTTTGTTTTCCACTACTAAACCTGTGTTTATTTGATGCTCTGTACTGTCTGCTTTATGATTCTCTACAATTCTGACTGGAAACAGTCACCAGTGAGCTCATTTATCGCTTGCAACTAATCCCCTTCTTCCCCTTGAAACACAATGCCACGTGACGGCCGAAACGGACTGAGCGGTCCGGTGTGGAATAGTCATCTGTTCCAAGCAGAAAAAGAACTCACCGATTATTTTCCCTACAAACGATAGCTTCTCGTCCACACAACTGTTAAATCATAATTCAATTTCGAACTAAGCTCCAAATGCTTCCAGTTTCTCTTGTTTCCTCCGCCGGTTCAGAAAAATCGATAAACGGCGGCAAAAGCGAGGAGTTCGGCGGCCGGCCGACAGCGAGCGGATTTTGTGGCCTTCCGCCCGCAACAATCCGGGCGGGAGCGGGCGAGCGGCAGAGCAGGCGGGCGGAAGGCGGCGGTTGACGTCGATCGAACCTGACACCGAATGATCTCCGAGCATCCCGCGGCGAACTCAAAATAAACAAGCGTTGGAGGGAACATAAATCACGCGTAATCTCCGCTTCGTGCAGTGCTTGTGCCTACGGCTTCTTTCGGCTCGCATTTGAACACTCGATTGAACAAATGATTGCAATTCATTAGAACGCGTGCTTTGTAGTTGAATTCGCTTTCGTAGTGTTCTCGAAGTACCCACTTGCCGGAGGAAGCATTCCGCCGACTCGTCGCCTCGATTAGCCACAAACTTCCCGTCGTTCGGTCGGCCGGTCGGTTGGGAGGTAAACCAACTGGAGCGAACGGGCGGGCGGGCGGAAAGGAGTGTGTTTAAACTTTCCGCTCCGCCGTCTTTCGACGTCGATCGACGAAAAGCAGGCGGGGCGCGCGGATTGCACAACTCTGCCGGCCCCTCGTTGATCACTTCGCGTTGTTGTTTTCCACGATTGTTTTCGGAGTTCTCTCGTCATAACCACCCTTCATTCTTCTACACGCTTCAACAGAGATGCCGATCGAGCTGCCGACCGACGACAAAATTCGAGGCTACGATGATCGCTACTTCTGGCACGCTGGCTTCCACGTCCACCGGCTGGTGGTCGTCGTTTCGATGCTCGGCTGTCTGTTCAACATCTTCCCGCTGATTTACCTCACTAACCGCGAGTTCGCCCAGTTCGACGTGGGCCGCTCGGTGACCGCCGGCCTCTCGCTGCTGGCCTACCTCGTTTTATTCTTCGGGAACTCCAGCAAGAAAAAGTCGTTCTACTGGTTCTACTTCATCGTTCAGGTACGAGAGTATACTCTTTTTGACTTTCTACTGCTTCCTTCTAGCTGTCTTTGCTGGTGCTGTGGTTGCTGGGCTCTCTGATGGCGATCTACTTTGCGGGCGTGATCATCCAGCGGCTGCTCCATCCGGATGCCATGGAATCCCACCTGAACATCTGGTGGCTGATCCACATCGCCGTTCTGATGACGGGCAACCGGCAGGACTACGGCCGACAGAACGCGGAGGTCCCCGTGGCGATTCTGCTGATCACGAGTTCCCTCCTCTCGCTGTTCGGAACGCTCTTTCAATTCTACTTCATGTGGATCGCATACAAAGGTAAGAGTGCAGGCGTCGGGAGAAATTAAATTGTTCTATACCTAGGGTATGTATACCTGACGCGGGTCCTCTTGAATCCCCTCTCGCCGCTCAAAAGAGTGGGATGATCCGCCCACTTCTATTTCTTCAAATAAACCCCTTTATTATTCACATGAGCCGGCTAACACTGCTGCTTTATTTGAACTAGAAGAACGAATCACAAAGAAGAGCGGACCTCCATTAGCGCCTTCCCAAGCAGGTTTCTCCCCTTCCAGGCGGAGGGGTCGACAATCTTCGGGCTCGTGTGCTGGACGCCCGCACTCCAGCGGAGGTTCGAGTCGTCGGCGAACACGAGCACGTCGTTGCCCGTCTCCTTTAGCGTCTTCTTCAAGTAGGCGTTCTGGAAGAACTTGGCCTTCAGCGCTCGCTTCATCACGCTGAACGACTTCGCGTCCCACTTCTTCGCATCGAAGGAGGCCAACTGGAAGCTGAGGATTTGGGCCTGCCGACCGGACGGTTCGGCGAGGATTCTTTTCGCCATTCGATTGTCGCCGAAGGTCCTCGCTTTTGTGTACGCGAAGAAGTTCTGGGCGTTGTGGAAGTTCTTGCCGTCCAGGTAGAGCACTTCCGTCGGGTAGAAGGCGTGGAAATAATTGCGTTTGGAGTAGAAGATGCGGTACATCCGCCCGTCCGGCCCCTTCTTCCGCAGTCCGATGTCTGGGCTTCGCTCTGAAGAAAAGGTTGAATGAAGGTGGATCACGAGAAGAGAGCTCACTGTCCGCTCCGTTCTTCAATCCTGCGCGCACTTCCATAAGCGCTTTCCCAAGAAAATTTGTTCCTCGCCACTTGGTGGGGTCGGGAATGCGGATATCGTCCAGGGACAGGCCCACGCCCCAGCGGTAGTCTTTCGGAGCGGCCTCGACCAACGTGCCGCGAGTTGCAAGGAGGGCAGCCTTCAGACGACGATGCTGCTTGAACTTTTCGAAGATCGCTCGCTTCATGATCTGAAAGCTGTGGACGTAGAAAAATGAGTATGTGGGAGTGCTCACCGTAAACGAAACGGCATCCCATTTGTGCTGGTCGAAGTTGCGCACGTTTCGACCGATCTCCTTCGCCTTCATCGGGTCTCGCTCCTTCAGCAGCTTTCGTTCAGCGGACTTGTCAGCGAAGATTTGAGCCTTGCGGTAGAAATAGTACTTAACCAATTGATTATTACGGTTCCCATAGTTCCTCGAAACTACCTGCTCGGTGCTGTAGAAGACATTCCCGTCGATCGTGATGTCCGTTACGTAGTGATTCGAGTAAGGGTAGTTGGCTGCGTAGAATGGAAGGATTCGCTCTCCTTTTGGCGAGTACACGGCCTTCGGTTGGCGCACGGCTTCAAGAAAATCAATTCGGGACGGTTACTTTACCCAACTACTCACCTGCCACTCCAATGATCACGAGGAGCCCCACGAAGATGCCGATGCGAAGCATTTTGAAAGGTTTGTGAAGAGTGAAGGGTTCATCCTTTCTTTTATATTCGTCGTTCTCGCCTTCCTCCCGCTTATGACGCTCGTTCGCGAGTTTGAACAGCCGGCCGACAATTCGAACGCACAAGCCCGAAACCACGGAAACAAACTGGAGATCGAACCGACGATAATTGAATCCTTTGTTCGTCCCTCCCGCCACAATTCGACACTCCACCTTCTACACTCTGTTTATTGGAACAGAAGGCCGACGGGATGATTGGAAGCGGGGAGCGGAGGTCAAAGTCGAATCGGCGGACAAACAAGAAGGACGGTACTTCGAAACTACGCGGAGTGTCCCATCAGAAGGATTTGGTGAGCAGTTGGACGGGCGTCGTGTCCGTCGGATGGACGACCTGTGGCCCTCGCGTGGTGTAGAGCACGTTGTGGCGGCCGGCCCGCGCGTTCAGGAGATAGCGCCGACCCCGAATCACTAAACAGAAGCGAGGCTCGATTGCAGTCTGGCTCCTTCAACAAACCAACGAACAAGAAGTAGCAGTCGATCAGGAAAATGACGATGGCTATTCCGATGGCCGCTAGGATGCCGAAGAAGGTTGGTGATCGTTCATCCTCAGGAATCTCGGCCACTTTCCCAGCTAGGACGGCAATCCCTGCTACAATAAAGAGCGCGATCTGCAAACGGTCAATTTTTTTTGTCCATTGTTAAAATGAACCTTGGCGATCTGGAATCCCAGCTCAAAGTATCCAATGATGAGGAAAGGCAAGTAGAAGGATGGTTTGCGCCGTCTGTTACCATACAGGAGCATCAGACAAGCGATCGCGACGATCGTGTTCAGCAGAATGTCCCTGCAATGAGTAATCAACTCTACTGGATATGAGAACACCCTTACCATCTAGTCATTGCGTTTAGAGAGCATAGTAAACATTACGTTTCTGCTCCTTCCCAACTCGTTTCTGTCGTTCAAAACGTGCTAGTGTGCAAAAATAGTAACGTTTTGTGTAGTTTTACTCATTTTGAGTTAGGAACGAGTGAAACACAATGTCTACAGCCGTTAATAATGAAAGCGAACAAGGCGTGGTAGAAGGCCCGAGAACGGACCGAAAAGAGAACGTAGTCAAGAGTCTCGCCTGTCGTGATCTGAAAATAGATGCCCCACGATTACGCCAAGATTTAGCCACTTGCATCGTTCCGTCCAATCAGGTACACATCGCCCAGTATTGCAAGGATGACGCCGATTAAACAAAGGATAGCGATGACGAGCGTTCCTTTGTGGACATGAACGCCACACCAACAGAAATCAGACGCCATATTTTTTGAGAAGGAGTAAGTGGAAGCGAAAGAAAATACCCGGAGTCTTCTCGAAATTAGCGAACGGGGGATTTTGAGCAAACAGCCGAACGTTCGGCGGCCGTCCCGCACTCATAAATTCGCTTTTTGCGCGCCCGTCCGACGACCACGTGGTGAGTCACCCGCCCGCCGTTCGCCCGCTTTCCTTTGACTTTTCTTTCTTTCCAACGGCCTTTGGACCGCGGGATCACGAGTAAGCGGATTCATTTCCGTCTTTCTGCCCGCTTAATCCAATCGAAGTCGAGTGTTTATTCTGGAAGCCGCATGTGTTCACTTGAAAGCAGAAGAAATGTAGAGGAGAGCTTATTTACAAACAAACAAAGAAAGCAGGCGAGTGGATCACAAGAGAGTCGGCTGGTAGGCGCCGCCCAAGTGGGAGGTGCAGCCGGAAATCGCGACCCGCATCGCGTCCATCCGGCCGCGGTATTTGATCACGAACTCGCGGCCCTTCCGCACGACGTTCACGCAGCCGAGGGCGGCGAGCACGACGAGAGCGGAGAGCAGACACAACAGTCCGATCTGGACGGCGGCCATCAGCCGGCCGCTCGCTGGGACCTCCGTCACTTCGCCCTGGTAGACGCTGAAGGCCGCTCGAGTGAACAGAAAGATCTTCAGCACTCCGCAGCCGATCACCGCGTACTGCAAACGAGAAGGATGCACATGCACGTGAGTGGAAACTCACCGAGCAGTAGATGAACGGCAGATAGCCGCGAGGTTGCAGGCGGAGGTTCGCGAAGATCAACACGCCCGCACTCAGGCTCCACAGCGAGTGCAGGCAGAGGTCCATGAGCACGTGGTAGTACGCCTTCCTTTCCAGTGTCCAGTAGACGTAGGAGAACAAATCTCCAAGTACAACCTAAAAGGAAACGGCAATGAGTGCAAGACGGTCGGAAATCCTCACTTCATTTCGGTGGTGATTCGTGGCATCGATCGCGATCAAAACCATCGAGCCGAGAATGCAGAAGACGCCGACGATGAAGCACCCATGCTGCAACAAGAGCTGTTTATTGAATGAACCTTGAAACCATTCGATTGATCGAAGTAAACAGAAGGGACGACCGACCAATGCGATCAGCCGAGTCGCCGTCCGAGTGCTCACCCGCTTGTTTATCCCGCCTGTTTATTCCGTTGATTCACTCCCGTCAATGAAAGTAGGCACGTGGTCGAAAGCATAAGCAATCAAGCTTCTCGTTCTCATTCATCCCGTTCGTTCATCCGTTCAACATTGAAATGAATGCTTTTCTTTGGGAATCAAAAATGCAATCGTTTTCCACCGAAGGAGCGGCCGCGTGCAATTTAACAGTCGAATGGCCGGCGGAGGTCTTCAAGCGGGCGGTAAGCAAGCGCGTAGAAAGTGGTCTTTCAATTCGTTCTGTTCAGATTCACGTTTTGAAGTTTGTTGCCCCCGTTTCGCTCCTTTTGGACGTCCTCCTCCTCTTCTGCTCGTTTTGTTTGCTCAGACGGAGGCCGAAAGCAATTCCCGTTCTTGTCGCGAGCATGACGGCCGGCGATCTCCTCTCTTCCGTCTGCTTTCTGCTCAAAGAGGTCCGCTGGTCCCTGCTTTCTGATCGTGTGGTGGTCACGGGCTGGTGGATCGGAAGCACGAGCGCTGCCTTTTTGCTGCTCCTCCTCAACTGGGCCAAGTTGGACCTCTTCATCAACCCGTTCCGGAAATTCCCGCACGTTTCCTCCCGCTTGGCGTTTTTCCTTTCGGGCGCCGTCTGGGTTCTCGTGCTCACGTAGGCTTCCCGCCACCCAAAGCTCTCTAGAATCACCGGTACTTTTCAGTTTGTTTGTGGAACTCTTCCGGAGAGACTTGCTCTTTCCTGTGGACGAGTGGCCCTGTTTTGTACGGAATTGAAGGTACAGACAGTTTTTCAAATGCCCCTTGCAGGAACGCAAAGATGAACGAGGATCGTTTGTCCGTTTATTCCCACTAGTCCTCCTCGCTTTTCCGTCCGCCGTCTCGCTCGTCCTGAACGTCGCCCTCTTCTGCTCCGTCTGCCGTCAACTCCGCCGTCGAGCGGAACGCTTCCCCCACTCCTTATTTGCGTTCAAGTGCAAAACGGTCGGTGGAGTGCAGGCGATTGGCGATTCAATCCGAACGTTTAGCTCAACCTCTCCTGCTTCGTGTTTGCCTCGACCGTGTGGTCCGTTTGGAGTCTGCTGCCGCATCGTTTGGTTTGCGCCCTACAGCCGGAGATCTCCCACGTTTTGGACCCGACTGCGTGTGAGAGCCTCCGCTTTCTCTTTTGGTTCTTCCGCCTCAACTTTCTGTTGGGTCCCGTAAGTTCGAAAATGGAGGGAACGAGTGATGGCCGAATGATTTAGATCGTGAATCCCTTTCTGACTGCGCTCTGCTACGCGCCGTACAAACGAGCACTGCAACCTCTGTTCCTCCCGTCCGTCCATATCCTCCTTTCGATTGGGAAGCGAGCGAAGAAAGCCGTTGGGCGGTGTTTCCGACGAACGCCGCGAGATGGAAGCAGTCGACAGCTGTTGCCGTGAGAATAAAGAACGTTTGAGTAGATTCGAAAATTGAAGGGAACGAAAAAACTCACGTGGCAGGAGATCCCAACACAACAGGCGTCCGTCTCCACGGTCTTCGTCGACTTCATCGCGCAAGAGCGGGAAGGAGACGAGCGAAGGAGGTCTGAGGGGAAGACTGAAATAAAACGAAATGATTAAAAATTCGGAAGTAACTCGCGATAATCCCACGCAAACAAGCGATCGGCGTGGTGTTTGTTTCGTCCTTCCCCTCGGGCGATCATTCCGTTCGAAGTCTCGAGAAAGAAGCGGAGAGTTCGCTCCTCCGCCCGCCCAATCGGCCGACTGCTCGCCGTGTGCACGTGGACGAGCGGCGGGCAGGGCGGTCGGCCGGCCGAGCGGCGGCTAATCGGATTCCCGCCCCAAATTCGCGATTCCGCTCACGTTCGTTTCTTTCCGGCCGGTCGGCCCCCACGAACTCGACCGTATTTTCGGCGGCATTTTTGCAGCGGGGAGCACGAACGGCGGAATTCGCAGGCCGCTCACGTGTGGGCGGCGGCACGCGGCCGAACGATTGACGTCGACGAGCCGGTCGCATGTTTCGTTACGAGAAGGCAACACCGCGCGTGCGAATCCTCGTTTATTCCAACAAGAAAGAATACTGTCCACTAATTCCCGTACTGCACGTCCCAGCCGCTCTGAAGCAGGAAGTAGAGATTGCGGTCCCGGTCGCTCCACGCGTCGGCGGCGGCCGAGCGGAGGTGCTCGCGGATGAAGTCGGAGAGACACTCGTTTGCGTGCAGCAGCAGCATCCAGCCGTTGTGGTGGGAGCGGGGGCCGCGGTCGACGCGCCCGACCTCCGTGCCGCCTGCAAGCGGGCGGAGTGAGCGGCGCGAGGGGGAGCCCACCGATGATGGCGACCGGGCACTCGCTCCGCCGCTTCAGTCGGAGCACACCGTCGACCGCCTCGCGGTGGATGCCGTCCAGCGACACGCAGCGCGGATTCCAGCGCTCGAAGCAGCCGCCCGCCGACTCGATCCCCACGCCGCCCTCGATGAGCCGCTCGACGGCCTCCGCGTGCCCCAGCGTGTCCTCCGCGTACCGCCGCTGAACGACGGGAAGGCTTAGTGATCGAAAGGAGCGCTTACCCATGCATACATACTGAGACACACGAGCACGAAGAAGAGGACCGCCAGCGCCACGAAAACACGCCGCTGTTCGCGCAGGAAGGCGGGCGGCCGGACGGTCGGCGGGGGGCGCTCGGCACGCAGAGTCCGCGCGTCGTGGACCGTCAGGCTCTCGGTGCTCGCCGCGTCTTCCATCCGAAGGGGGCAAATCGAATGAGCGGGGGACCGCAATCAGCGGGCGCGGGGCTTCCTTGAGTGACGCAAGTAACCGCGAGGAATTTTTTGTACACGGGGGTGTCATTTACGTGCTTTATTTCACAAGCGAGAACACAAAAACAGGAGCTAAACGGCCGGCGGATTCTGAAAGCAAGAAGTAAAGAGTCGGAGAAAGCAGCGGGAAACTCACCACCACGTTCGGAACGGCCAAAAGCGGCGTCTGAGTCCCGGTGGCCGCGGGGTCGGTCGGCTGGCTCGGCTGCGTGGGCTCGACGGGCTGCGAGGAGGCGGGTGGCTTCTGCTCGAGCGACGGCTGGACGGCCTCCTCGCGCTGCCGCTGTCGGGCCTCGAAGAGGGGCTGCTGGCCGGTGGCGACCCGCCGCGCGCGCGCCCGCCGCCTGTCCGACGCCCAAAAGAACGCGAGCGCGCCGCCCAGCAAGCAGACGGCGAGCAGCACGAGCAGCCCCACTCTGCTCCCGAATTGAGAACAAGCCAACGGATGGTGGGGAACTCACGAGATGTACACGAACCACGCGGGCCGAAAGCGGGCCTCGGCCGGCGGCGTGGGCGGCTTCTCCTCCGCCCCGTTCCTCTGCAAGAAGCAAGTGAGTACAGGAGAGAGCGGAAAGGACGGACCAGCTGCAGACGGAAGCGAGGCGGCAGTTTGCCCGCGATGGAGAACTCGACCGTTTGCTCCACGCCGCTCGGCTTGAACTCCGGCCTGCACGTGAACTGCTTGGGTCCAAAGCGGACGTCCTCGGCGGTCACGAGGCCGACGGGCGTCTTCCCGATGTCCAGCCGGTCAGCGGAGGTGCCTGCAGCGGGAGGAGTGGGGGGACGGGCGCCCACTCACCGTTCACCTCGAGCAGGCGGGCGATCGGCTGACTGTTCGAGCGGGCGGCCCGCAGGCGCGCCGGACAGCCGCCGAACGTGAGCACAAAGTTCTTCCTGCAGCCGAGTGAGCGGACGAGCGGACGGGCGACTCACGAGAGGGCTCCGACATTCGACACGTCGAACGAGAACTCCAGCACCGTCCCGGTCGTCCGCAGCGTGTGGTTGCCCGTTTGGTTGAATTCCCTGCAAGCTGCGAGTGAAGGGGGTGCGGCGGAAGGAAACTCGCGTCGTCGCCTCGCCGCAGATGAAAAGAGCGAGAACGAGCGTGATCAGACGAGAGGTCATTCTCGAACGGGAGGGCGACGGACCGCTCGGCATACGCTGGTGGGTGGAAATGACCCGCTTGCTCAAGTGACGTCGGCTTTCGAGATCCGTTGGTTGTTCGTGAGTTCCGCCGGTTCACCAATCGATGTGTTATGCAGTCGAACTCCGCTACAACTTCGATGAACCGCAAATTGCTCCCCGCTCGCCCGCTTTTGTCCGTGGCCGAGCAACAATCGACCGCGAGCGAGCGGAACTCGTTTCAAGTGGACCGTCGGCAGAAACATTCGCTCTTCCGCCCGCTCGTCTTCCGCTCGCCTTTTGTGCGCGACGATCCCCGCCCGCCGTAATTACCGACCGGCGACACGGGCGGCGAGTCGCTTCATTCGCGTCGTAAACGAGACGGGGAAAGCAGGAGTGAGTCACGGACACGCGTGGAGGAGCGGACAAGAGAGCGCTATAAATACCCACGGACAGTCCTCTCTTCTCTCCATTCCACAAGAAGATGTGGCTGCTCGAAGCGACCGGAATGCCGATGGGCACGAAGACGGGCGTGATGATCGGCGTGGCGTCCACGGGCTCGGCGCTGGCGATCGCCGCCTCGCTGCTGGTGGTCGGGCTGCTCGTCCGCGACATCAACACTCTGCAGCGGGAGATCCTGCAGGAGATGGCCGACTTCAAGGTACGTCCGCCCGCCCGCCCGCCCGCCCACTCACCGCTCGTTGCAGGCGGTGGCGAACGACGCGTGGCACGGGATGATTTTGATGCAGGGCCACGAGCCGAGCGGCCTCGACGTCGCCGCGAACCCCCGGCTGCAGTTCGCGTCCATCTTCAAGCGCGAGAAGCGCGGCTACGCGAGCGGCGGCGGGAGCTACGCGTCGCCGCAGTGCAGTGAGTGGACGGAGTGATAATTCAACTTCTTTCGTTCTTCTTGCTGCAGACTGCGGCCGGCAAGCGTCGAACTGCCCGAGCGGGCCGCCGGGGCCGATGGGAGCGGTAAGTGGCCGTCGGGCGACTCGAATGACCGCCGCTTTCAGCCGGGATATGCGGGCGAGGACGGGACGGTGAGGACGCCCTCCGACCGCCGTAATGAGCGCTCGATTGCAGCCGGGCCAGCCGGGAAGAATGGGCGCCCCGGGCAGCTCGCTGATCGTCGACACCGGCTATCCGGGCTGCATTCAGGTGAGCGGAGAGAGCAGAGAAGGCAGTCACTCATCTGTTCCTCGTTTCAGTGCCCACCCGGTCCGATGGGGTTCGCGCCGTCTCTCCTTGTTCCTCTCACTCCTCCGTGTGTTGCAGAATGCAGGGCCCGCCGGGGTCGATGGGCGCGCCCGGGAGCAGTGGAGCAGTGAGTGGACGGAAGGAAGAGAAGAGTGATCGCTGGATTGCAGCCGGGAATGCCGGGGGCGGCCGGTCGCAGCGGCGGGCAGGGACCGATGGGGCCGCGTGAGTGGGCGGGCGGCGGCGGGAGTGATCGTCCTCTTTGCAGCCGGCGACATGGGCCCGAGTGGCTATCCGGGCGAGACGGGACAGGTGAGTGGCCGCCCGCTCCGCCCGCTCATCCCACTTGCAGCCGGGCGCCGCGGGCGAGTCGGGCACGCGCTCCACGCCCATTCCGGGGCCGCCGGGCGCTTTGGGGCCGATGGGGCCGATGGGACAGGCGAGTGGACGGAAGGGAGAGCGGAGTGATCGCTCGATTGCAGCCCGGACCGCCCGGCTTCTCGCCGCCGCAGGGACCGCAGGGGCCGATGGGGCGAGTCTTTAAGCTTTTGTTGTGGCCGCTAATGCCGCTCGTTTAGGCCGATGGGACCGCCCGGATTTGCGGGTCTGTTCGCGCGTGCACGCGGCCGCTCACTCCCATTTAGGCAGCGACGGGATGCCCGGCAGTCCCGGACAGGTGCGTTCTCCTCTTCCCGCACATGTTCAATGCTTTCGTTCAGAGCGGGAGTCCCGGAGTGCCCGGCGCGGACGCGAGCTACTGCAAGTGCCCCACGCGCGCGCCGCCGCCCACCTACCAGCCGGCGCCCGCCTACCGCCCCGCACCGCAGGCCTACCGCCCGCCACCGCCCCAGTACGGCTGACCGATCGCTCGTGTTCGAAGAGAATAAACGACTGCAAGCCGAAGGAACCTGCATACTCGCTTGCTCAGATGAACGAAAGAAATGAACGAACTCCTCCCCTTCCATTTCGGACTCCCGCTCGCCGCCCAGTCGGTTCTTCCGAGAGAAGATGGACGCGTACTTGGTCTTCTTGGTGCTGCTCGCCTTCGTCTGCGGCTACTTCGCCCACGAGTTGGCCGCGCGCGTCAGCGGCGAGCAGCCGGCCGGGAGTCGTCGGTCGCGTCGCTCTCCGAAGGCCCGCTCGCCGGCCGTCGCGTACGAACGGGGCGGCGGGTCGGCCGGCAGCGCGCCGTCGATCACCACGGACGTGAGGGCGCGGGGGATGGAGGGATTTATCGCGTCTTCTTGCAGTCAAACACGAGCATCTCGCGCCTGCCCGAGGACTCGCCGCCCGCCCTGCCGCCCGCTCTGCCGCCGTCGGTGCCCGCGTCGCCCGTCCTCGTGGAGCGGCCGCTCGTGGCGGTCAGCGGGAAGGCCGAAGAGACCCCCACCCAGCAGCCGCCCGCCCGCCCGGAGGCGTCGCCGGAGGAGAGCGGGAAGGAGCGCGTCTTCCGCGGCACGTGCCACTGCGGGAACGCGGCGCTCGAGGGCGACGCGGCCGACCGCCTGCCGCAGCCCGACCCCGCCTGCCCGTTCCCCATCGCCAACCGCACCGTCGTCCTGCCCATCAACTTCGACAAGTACGACGCCCTCAAGGTCACGCACCCCACCGGCAAGTCCCCCGCCCGCCCGCCCACTCACCTCCCGCCCCTCCAGACGAGCCCTCCGAGCTGTGCGCCGCGGCCACCAAGGCGGCGCCCAAGCGGCAGCCGGACGTCTGCTCCGCCTTCCACTCCACGCTGCACGCCGTCTACTTCGCCCACCACTACTCCTTCCTGCTCAACGAGTTGCTCGAGAACTACCACTACTTCGGCTAGCGGCTGCACGCTCAGGCATTGTCTTCTCCCTCCCTCCGTTCGAATAAACCTTCCGTAGATACTCCATTTATTCAACAAATGTACCGCGAATCAACAAACAGAAGGCAATCAATCGAAGGGAACCGTAGAGCGAAAGGAAGGCAACAGACGAGTGATACGTTCGATCGGGGAGGTCATGAGCAGTGGGAAGAAGGCACTGGACAACAAAAACCAGTGATCAGGCGGCGGGGAGCATCGGGGCGGTGGGGTCGGCGGCGCGCTCGTCGAGCCGCACGCCCGCGGGCGGGACGGCCTCGTGGCGGCCCTCGGCGCGGCGCCGGCGGATGCAGGGGATCGTGAAGAGCATGAGGCCGCTCACGAACAGACACACGCCGCAGAAGACGAACGTCCAGTCGTAGCGCTTGCTCAGGTCGTACAGCTGCCCTGCAACTGCCGAATGAAAGGAGAAATCGATGGGGGGACTCACCGGCGATGGGCGGGCCCACGAACGTGGCGATGCCCTGGACGAGGAGCAGCAGCCCCAGGCCGTTGGTGAGCTTCTCCAGCCCCACCAGGTCCACAAGCACCACCGACGTGAGGCACACGTACGAGCTGATGGTGAAGCCGAAGAAGAAGCAGTAGCCCACAAACGAGTAGTAGCCGTCCATCGCGAACACGAAGCACGACGCCACGCCGCACAGCATCAGCGTCAGGTTGTAGACCCACAGGCGGTTGCGGGCCGTGTCGCGGCCCCACCGGAAGGGCAGCTGCCGGTCGCAGCAGAGGCCGAAGAAGATGCGCCCGAGCGTGTTGGCGAGCCCGTAGGCGGCCACCGTGTTGGCGGCGGCGGTCTTCTCCAGCCCCAGGACACTCTCCGCGTTCATCGGCATGAACATGGGCGGCGCGTTGAAGCCGATGCTCGTGAAGAAGTTGGACACCGCGAACAGCACGTAGACGGGATCGGCCAGCAGCGACAGGTCCAGCATCTTCTTCAGCGTCCTGCAGCGATTGGATAGATGAGTAGAAGACTTAAGGGGCACTCACCGCCAGACGGCGATCGCCCGACTGGCGCTGGTGGCGGCGCTGTCCTCGTTCTCCTCCTCGGCGACGTCGGGCAACTTGTGGGCGGCCTCCTTGTGGGCGGAGGGCAGCGAGTGGACGGAGCGGAGGCGGTCGTCGAAGTGCTTCAGCTCGCTGGTGGACCGCTGGTAGAAGACGTCGCGCACGTTCAGGTAGCCGAGCGACTCCGCGTGCGCCTCGCCCTGCTTCGTGCGGCGCGGCAGGTGCTCGCCGAGCGACCGCACGCGCTGCAGGTTCGAGGCGGCCGGCCGCGGCGAGACGTCCGTGTGCGAGACCGCCGCCCGCAGCACCCCGGGCGGCTGCAGACCGGCGGCGGGCGGGTGGGGGCCGGCTGGGTGGGGAGCGGAGAGCTGGATGCCATTGGCGCCCTTCTCTTCCACCTCACGCTTCTTCTCGCTCTTCTCCACCGCCTCCTCCACCGCCTCCTCCTCGTCGTCGTCGTCGTCGTCGTACACGGGCTCGAAGGCAATCGGGCGGTAGAGAGCGCCGCACTGCAACGGAAGAGTGAACGAGATAAAAAGATCCCTCCGCTCACCGGGACGCACAAGAGGACGACGCCCGCGTAGATGAGGAAGACGGTGCGCCAGTTGAAGCGCACGATCAGGTAGGAGATGACGCGCGAGAAGACGAACGTGCCCACGCCCGCCCCGCACACCGTGATGCCGGTGGCCAGCGAGCGCAGCCGCTCGAAGTACATCGTTACGATCCTGCAAGAAGGGCATTAGCTCTGTTTAGACGGTGAGTGCGTGCATGATGGCCGGGCAGTACATCATGCCGAAGCCGAAGCCCATGACGATGCCCACGCTGAAGGTCAGGTAGCCCATGGAGTCGGCGTAGTAGGACATGGCGCAGCCCACGCTCGCGATCAGCGCGCCCCCGATGGTCGTGAGGCGGCAGCCGATGCGGTTCGACACGACGCTCGCGATCGGCCCCGCCGCCAGCATGAGGCCGGTGAGCAGCGAGAGGATGAACGACGTCTCCGCATTCGACGCCTTGAACTCCTGAAAGCGAGGGGGAGGGCTGAAGAGCGGCCATTGCGCGTACGTGGACGAGGGACTCGGCGATGACGCCGAACGAGTAGACGAAGCCGTCGGCGAACACGTGGATCAGGAACGAGCCCAGCACCACGAACCAGCCGTAGCCGCCGTCCAGCGCCACCGGCCGCCAGCGCGTCGGCTTCCGCGCGCTCGCAGGGGCGCCCATCCGGAGAGTGAGGCTGAAACGGGCGAAGGGGTTCGTGGGTGGAAGGCGCGTGAACGACGGCGGTGGGGGCGTTCGAGCGGAAAATCCGCCGGCGGAAAGTGGCGGCGGCGGGAATTTTGCGGAAGAAAACGGCGGTTGCAAGAGGATGACGCCGGCGAAATCAAACGCTCGCGGCCGGCCGCCGATCAAAACAACGGCCCCGCGGAAAGGTCGCGGCCGTGTGACGCGGAGCGAATTGATTCCGTTTGGCCGTCGAAATTATGCGCCGAGCGGCGGGAAGCGCGCGCAAAGAAAAGAGTTCCAAAAGACGGCCGAAGAACGAAAAGAATTCTCGCAATTAGCCGCCCGCCCAAAACCGAACAAACGCGCCGCTCGCCGAAACCCCGACGGCAAAAAATAAACAGAACGCGTGCACGTGGACTCGAGCGGGCCGGTCATGCGACGAGCGAGTGGCCGAGAAACGCATTTCGCCGCGCCGAAATCCTCCGAAAGTTCGAAGGGGAAGGCGGCGGCTCGAATGCTTTCGGCCGGAGGCCTCGTCCAGACGCGAGTGGTCATCCGCCCGCCTGTTCGCCGCCGGCCGGACGGGGCGGCTGGTCGGGCGTTTCGGGGGTCATTTTTGGACGAAAATTCCGTACGGAGTCTGCAAAACTGCGAGCAGACGGGAAAAGGGCGAGCGGGCGAGCGGGAGGAAAGAACCAAAAGAAATCGAGCGCCGACCTTCGCTCTTTCCTCCCGCGGCGTCGAGCGGCGGCGTTTTGGCGCGAAAAGTTCGGCCGTCTGCCCACTTGCGCGACGAGAGGCCCTCGATCAAAAAGACGACAAAAACGCGAGGAGTGCGCGCCGAAAGACCAAATTCGGCGGTCGGCTGTTTGCTTTTCGAAGCGCGGGCCTCGGAGCGGGCGGGCGGCGGTCGACGTGGAGAAAAATTGGCCGCCCGCTCGTTCCAATCGGCCGCCCTCTCCGCCGGCCGGCCGGGCGGCTCACGCTGACGCAATTTTCGAACGCGCCGTCTGCCGAGTGGACGCGGCGATCCGACGCGCAACGGCCGGCCGCGTTCCAGACGACGCGGAAAGCGGGCGGCCGCCGTCTGCGAATTTTCTGCTGCGGCGAGCCCCCGAACAAAAGAATGTTTTCTGCAAGCCGGCCGCCGATTTCTGCCCGACGGCCGGCGGTTCGCGATAAGCGGCGGCGGCGGGCGGCGCGGAACTCACGTTTTGCGGACCAAATGGACGAATTTGCGCCTCGCCGACGTCAGCCGCTCCAGCGGCATCCTCGCGAGTCGACGCAACGAAAAGATTTCGAGGAGTGCGGGCGAGCGGACGTGCCGCCGCGTGTTTTCGAGCGGCGGCACGTGATCGCCGCCGGCCGAACGGCGGCTGTCGGCCGTTCGGGCGGCCGAGTGGGAGGTTCGCACAAAACATCCGTCTTTCGTTTTGTTTCCGGAGTTCTGTTTCGGGCTTGACGTGGCTGCTGACCTCGAAATAGATCAACCGCTCACTCGTTCATGAATCACGTGCGGGGCAGGAGGCAGACGATTGCTGCCCACTCGACAGAAGGCCGGCCGGCCAGCGCTCAAAGAACGAGCGGCGGGCGGGCGGCTGATGGACCTTTCGGCTCTCCGATCGGACGAGCAGCCGTTCTTTCGTTCCAAAGTTTATTCTCCGTTTCCCACACACCGAACAGCTGGCCGACTCATCCGCGACGGAGGCGCATGCGGAGGACGAGGGCGAAGAGGCCGAGGAAGCGCGCGACGAGCACGATGGCGGCGAGCAGGAGGCCGTCGCGCAGGAGGTGGCCGGCGTAGAGGTCGCGGCGGTCGAGGAGCCCCTCGCCGTTCGCCGCCGGGCAGTAGTCCGCCTCCTTGAGCGTGTACGGATTATAAGGGTGCGACTGGTTGTAGTTGACCACCCACTCGCAGCCTGCAGTCAAGAATGAAAGGAGAGTGGAGGGCAAAAAGCACGAACCGGTGATGTTGCCGATGTCCGCCCACTGGTTTACCTCCAGCCCCTCGAAGCCGTAGCGGAACCACGACGCGTACGAAATCCAGTTGAAGTAGAGGGGGATCGCGTCGAACTGAAACAGAGATGTCGGAGAGTCTCAGAGAAGACGGTAAAAACTTACATTTATGTAGAAGCCTCCGAAGACCTGCAATGCTTTGGGTTAAGTATAGGACGTCTCATGTGCTCACCAGCATCGGCAGGACGACCATCGGCACGTAGGTGGTCGCCAGGTCCTCCGATCCGAAGATGCAGGCCCCCGCGTAGGCTGAAAGGAGGAGAGTGAAGAGGAGAACACATCCAGCCACTCACCAACGGAGATCGCCGTCCACGACTGCAGCACGTTGAAGGTGCAGAAGATGAGGAACTTGACGGCCGAGCGTTGGAAGCCCGCCATCCAGTAGATGATCGTCGAGTAGAGCAGCGGCAGGACGGTGTACTGCGGCAGCTCGGCGAGGGATTTTCCGACGTAGTAGGCAGACGCAGAATAGATTCCGGCACGGTACTCGCGCGCCATGATCGGGAACTCCGAAGTGATCACGTGGATGGACGGGAAGAGGAACATGAAGTTCATGTCGCGCGGGCTGAACACCCAAACAGGTAAGGGCGAAACGGAAGAACGAACCAGTTGTAGAGGATGCCCTCGAGGTTGGTGATCGTGGGCCCGGTGATGGGCGTCTGCCAGTTGATGATCCCGATCACGAACGCCGTCAGCTGAACGAGCGGGAGTGAGCGGAGGGCGGGAAGGACTCACGATGATCTGGATGAAGCGGACTTGGAGGAGGACGGGGTCACGGATGATCGTCTTCATCGAGCGGCGGAAGAGGACGGCCGTCTGCTTGAACCACGAGACCGGGTAGCTGCAAGCAGTCTTCCATTCACCTCTCCCCTTCCCATCACTCACGTGCTCTTCTTCTTGAGCTCCTTGTTGGCGGCGGGGTTCGCAAAGTCCGAGCTCTTGGCGGCGCGGGTCTTCTGCTGGGCGCCCATCTGCGTCTTCTCGAATTCCTGGCGGATGAAGTGCACGCGGTTCTCGAAGGACTGGTCGTTGTCCGAAGTAGTGCGCGAGATGATGCGCATAGCCTGAAAGGGGTGGACGGGGAGCATTCGGCGGAAACGCACGTGCTCGGCGGGACCCGTCTTCGGCGAGCAGACCAGCTCGTTCTCTTCGTCACTATCTTCGTGATTCTCCTTGTGGATTTGATGCGCCCGCTTCTGCGCGTCGAACGCACGTGAGATCTTCGTGAGGAAGGGGACGACCTCGGCGGGGCGCCCGAAGAACACCACGCGGCCTTCGTCCTTCTCGCGCGACAGGAAGCACACCCTTCAACCGAACGGGTGAGCAAGGAGCAGAGGGAGGACTCACTTGTCGAAGAGCTGGAAGACCTCGTCGGACGGCTGGTGGATCGTCGTGATCACGCATTTGTTGTCCTTCTTGGCCACCTCGTGGAGCACGTGCGCCACCTGAACGGCCATGAACGAGTCCAGGCCGCTGGTCGGCTCGTCGCAGAAGAAGAAATCGGGGTTCGTGAGCAGCTGCAACAAGAGAGGAGTGGGTGGAGAACACTGTCGGCCGCTCACCTCGCAGGCGAACGCCAGCCGCTTCTTCTCGCCCACGGAGATGCCCTTGCGGATGCCGACGGCGCCGATCACCGTCTTGCGGCACTTCTCGAGGTTCATCTGCGTGAGGAGGTGCTGGACGCGGGCGGCGCGCGCCTTCGACGGGAACTTCTTGGGGTCCATGCGGAGGGCGGCTGAGTAGCGGAGTTGCTCCTCGACCGTCAGTGAACCGATAAAGACGTCCACTTGCTGCACGAAGGAGGAGGCCACGCGCATCTGGGCGGCGCTCACGACCTCGCCGTTCACGAGGATCACGCTGTTGGGGTCCTTTTTGATGTCTCGCTGATCGATGTTGGTCAAGACGTTCAACAGGGTGCTCTTCCCCGCCCCGCTGCTGCCCATGATCGCGAGCGTCTCGCCCGAACGAGCCGATCCGTAGACTGAACAGAGATGAGATGAGTGGAGAGGGCCGAGAGCTCACTGTCTCGCAGCACGACGCGCTCCTTGGGCACCGCCGGCCCGTCCTGCTTGGCCTTTTTGCACCGGTGAAGGAGGCCCTTCTTGGCCTTGTTGACGACCGAGACTGTCAGATTGTTCCACGTGATGTCGCAGCCCTGTCCTCGGTGTGCTTTGACTGAACGGGAGGATTGAAGGAGAGGGGGCGGGCACTCACAGCTGTCCCCGTCGAGCGCCTTCGAGGAGATGGACGTTTGGCCCGCCTGCGACCCCTGAACGGAGACCTCGCTTTCCGCATCGCTTTGTCGCATCCCACCTGCTTCTCCTTCGATCCCGAGGGCGCGACGGACGCGCTCTTCGAGGCGGTCGGGACGCGAGCGGGACGAGAAGACGCCTTCGACGTGAACATCGCGGAGAGTGCGGCCGGCGGTCTCCACCTGCGAACTGCGGAATGCGGGCGGTCGAGAAAACGGAAACCCCGAAATCCGCAGAATTTGCATGCCGCCCCGCAAACCGCGAAAGCCCGCGGTATGCAAAACGCGCCGTTGACGGCGGCCGCGTTCTCGCCAAGACACGGCGCTCACACACGAAGTCGTTCGTTCTTGTCGACGGAGCTCTTGTTTGCCTACCGTTTGTTGATTACAGCAACTGAGCGCTACGTGTTTTGGTCGTTTCCATGCGGCTTTTCAGCTCTTCCGTCATTATTCTCGCCTTTCGGCCTACTTCAGTATTCTTCACAGCAGCAAGGAAAGTGAGAAAACGGTCGCACGCGATGGATCACGATATCCGGCTGACGGAGATCGTGGTCGTGTGGTGGGAGCGGCCCTTGAACGGGAGAATCACAAAGAGCCGGCAGACCGCTCTCCAAACGCTCCTGCGATAGGATTTGATCAATATGAGAGTGGAGGTCGACGAGATGAACGGGGTCCACGTGAAGAGGACGTTCGAAAATTCGTTTCGACTGCCGTTCGGGTCGGCGGGCACAAACAGGCGGACGGTTTGGAAGACCATCGGCAGGACGAGCAGGAAGGAGGGAATTGATAGCTGCAAACAAAGTGTTAAGTAAGTGGTGGAAGTCAAACGAAGGCGAACCTTTGCGACGAGAACGAAGGCGAACTGCCGGGCGAGTTGTTTCGAGCGCTCGCTCATTCGCGAGACCTCCTGCCGCATTAGCCGGATGGAAGCGATCGAAATGCCGACGATCAGGGCAAAGCAGCCGAATGTGAGCACGCGGCGGTAGAACGCAGCAAAGGTGCCCATTGCACCTCGCTGAAACGACTTCATATTGATTGCTCCTTCCAGTGGCCTTCTCACCGTGGAACTCATGACAAACGGCGGCGGTCCGTCCGTTTTGTACCACAACGGGCTCAAATCCCGGCCGTTCAACTCCAAGTAATCCGAATAGACGACCACCAACGGGGCGAGGGTGAACAGAAACACTACCAACAGCCAGTGGAAGAGGCGGCTGGTGGACGGGGCCACTCGACTGGAAGAAGGATTGATGCTGACCGATGCCATCGTTGTAAAACTCACTGGTTGATCACCCAGTAACGAAAGCCGAACTCGACCACTGCCATGAGCATGTAGAGCGGCGAGATGATCGTGAAGAGGCCGAGGAAGAACCACTGGACGTTCGGCGAGGCCAACGAGACGGGGCCCGTCATCACGAAGAGGGCGCCTCCATTGATTCGCGATCTCTGAACTCGTTTTCGATAACCCCAAGCAGCAAGATCTATGGTCTCACCATTTCACAGAGAGCGAAGATGAGCGTAAGGTAAGTGTCCACAAACACGCCGATCAGCAGCAGTCGTTTGTATTGCCGGAGGGCGGGCGGAGGCGAAAAGCGGAGGATCATGAGCAGCAGAAGGCCGATGGATGAAAGGTTGAAGAAAAGGGCGCAGAGGTTGTTGACCCGAACGAGTTGAGCGACGCGGGGATCGTCCACTTCGTCGAGCAACGGAGTCGTCGGGGCGCTCATCTCGACACAAACAACACAACGAATGCCGGGCGAGGGGTTAGGTAGTCACGAGAGGTGAATGCTCCTGCCACTTCACCTCCGGTTTGTAGCTCATCGATACGTCCCGTTCGTCATGGGAGCTTTCGAAGAGCCGGCTGAAATCACGAGACGACAAAAGCAGGAGCAATCGACCGTAGATTGTAGCTTTGAGAAATGTAGGAGAAGACGGAAGTCAAGCAAACGATTGCTTCGTTCCGCTCAACCACTACAATCGACAAATAGAAAGAGATGGAGGTGAGCCAACTACAGAAGCCTGGAGGACTCTTTCATGTCTTCATTCGTGTGAAGAACAGCGACAGCAAAGTTACTCACTGACGGTAGAGCTGCTAGTTCATAAACAGCGAAAGGAATGCAATCAAATCCGTTTGTTTTCTAGAAAACAAAAAAGAAGAAAGTAGCTGGGAAAAGCAACGAGAGAAAGCGCATAACATCAACAACGATTTATCGACGTTGATCGAGTTACGAGACGATATTTTTTGGGCGCATCTACTGGCCGACGGCTACAGCCCCTAAAGTGGATTGTCTTCTGCCTCCGCAACAATTTCCTCGATTAGGATAATCGAAAATGCAATTGTTGGACAGACTAATGGGCTTTTGTTTGCGGAGGGGAATTTTTTAGGAGCAAATTTAGTCCACACTCAGCGGGTATCCGCGGTGGAGCAGCTGCCGGAGCAGCTGCGAGATTGGCTACTACACCCAGCCGAAGCTTGCGGTCGCCGAGCCGCGTGGGCGAGGGGGGGTCGGCGGGGACTCGAACCAGCATGCGGCGCCAACCCGACGGGAAGTCCGACCGCCTACCAGTTGAGCCACCACCGCCCCGCGGAGGGGAACGATTCAATAAAAGTGCGACTGTATTGAACCCTGCTACCAATCAGTCAGACGGCGTTGTTGAAATTAAATGTTGTAAGCCCGCTGCTGTGCCGCGGAGTCCTTTGACGTCGGGATTGCAGACGAAGTACAGATGTATTAGGCTTGTGAGTGACGCTCAAAGGCGTCTTGTCCGCAGACTCGTCGCTCATATCAAGCACAAACGAACAATCGTCGCAAAACACCGCAACTTGCCGCCCGGCGACCTCCAGACGACCATCAAGGGCGCCCCCACAGCGGGGATCTCCGTCCTCCTCCTGTCTGCCCTCTTCCTTGCATTCTTGTGAATAAACGGCCGAGCGGGTTCTAACTCTACTTTATTCACACACAAGTCGACTACGCTACGCGGGCGCAAGGTCGGCCGGCCGAGGGGGACTATTGGACCGGCCGCTACGGGCGCGGACGGGGCGCTCAGGCGGAGCAGCTGCAGAACTGGGCGATCGTGCCCCAGCCGGTGATCACGATCTGCTGCACCTTGATGTAGAGGGCGGACGTGGACGAGGCGAAGCCCGTGAGGACCGTCTTGATGTCGCCGAACTTCTTCGAGTAGGTGTAGCCACTGGTCGAGTTCGAGTTGATGTTGTAGATGCGCTTCTTGTAGCCGAGGAAGGAGCTCTTCTCGGTGCTCGTCCAGGTGGTCTGCGCCTGATCGATGGACGTCAGCAGCAGGGAGGTGTTGGAGGAGAACTGGATGGTCGAGAGGACCGTCGCGCAGTTGCCCTGCAGCGGCGTCGTGGTCGTCGGCTTCTTGGTGGTCGTCGTGGGCGGCTTCGTCGTCGTCGTCGTCGTCGTGGTCGTCGTGGTTGTGGTGGTGGTCGTCGTCGTGGTGCTGGTCGTGGTCGGCGGGTGGATCGTGATGTTGTTGTTCTGGCAGTAGGCTAAACAGAAGATTAGTAGGGGGAATGACCCCTTGTGGCTTACTGAACGCGAAGATGAGCTGGTAGAAGGAGCCGTACTCGGCGCTCACTTGGGTCGTGAAGATGGCCTGGTAGACCCACGACTGGGAGTTGGCCGAGGTCAGGATGAACAGCTCGTAAAGCTGCTCCTGGAAGTAGTCGATGCGCAGCTCCACGGACACCTCGCTTTGGAAGTAGGCCGTGATCTTGTCCACGAAGCCTGAAGCGGCCGTCAACATGTGGACGAAAGAAACACTGCTGACCTTTGATGTCCGAACGCTCGCCGGTCGACAGGCCGGACGAGGTGTTCTGGTAGAGCTGCGTGAGGGACGTGACCACGGCGCAGCTCTCAGCCGAACCGCCGATCACCGTTTGGAAGCTGTAGATGCGCCAGTACTGCAACAGCGGGCATCAGCGGGCAACAGAGGGTGCAAGAGAACGAACCGTCGCGCAGATGTCGTAGAAGGCTTGGAAGGAGCCGAAGCCCTCGATCTCGGCCGCGTAGAACTGCACCTCCCAGTCGGCGTGCACCTCGAAGAAGGCCTGGATCTTCTCGTAGATGAGGACGAGCTGGTAGGAGAACTCGAAGCTGCCCTCGAGGATCACTTGGATCTCCGAGATGAGCTGCTGGACGGCGGCGTCCTGCTGGCTGGTCTCGCTGGCGTTGTTCAGGCAGTCGAAGAGCGGGCACGAGCCGCCCGACAGCTCGATCACGCCCGACACGCCGATCACCGAGATCTCCGTCTGCAGGTCGATCGCCAGGCCCTCGAGGTCGATGCAGTAGCCTGCAAGCGGCCACCACTCATTCTCTAGTCTATTCTATCCGCAAGCACTCACCCCAGCCCGGGATGTACTCGTAGAGGCAGGGCGAGAGGTCGGGGTACTGGACGATCAGGGCCGAGAAGGAGTACCAAATCTGGACTGCAAACGGAGGACGGGAGTGAGCAAAAACAACGGGAACGAACTGAGGATCTCGTAGGACGTCAGCGCCTCGTTCTGCACGATGGTGAGCTGCGTCTCGTTGATCCACGTTTGGAGGATGATTTGGATCTCGATGTCGATGGTGAGCGAGTAGTTGAAGAAGAACTCCAGCAGGAAGCAGTACTTGCCGGGCGGCCACACGGGCTCGGGCGTGGACACGAAGTCGGTCACCCAGGCGTCCGTGTAGTCGGAGACCGTCGAGCCCGTGCCCGTGACCTCCTCGACGGGCGGGGGCGTCGGCGGGGCGGCGGGCGTGGGCTTCTCGCCGGACTCGTGCGAGCTGGAGGAGCGGTCGGGCGTCACCAGATGCTTGCAGTGGTCCTTGCGGTCCTTCTCGTCATCGCAGAAGTCGCCGCCGCTCTCGAACGAGCCCTCTGCAAGCGGGCGAGTGGGGAGAAGGAGGAGAGAGGGGGACTCACTGGCCACCGTCAACGCCGCCAGGCACACCGCAGTCAGGAGCAGAAAGCGCATGTTTAACTTCGGCTACGAGGACGAAGTGAATGTGCCGATCGGAGGCGACGGCCCGCTTTTATGCGACCAGAAGCCGCCCCAACGGCCCGCCCTCCCGCCCGGCAAACGGCAAACAACTCGCCGGAAAGACGGGATTTGCATTGACGCCGGACGGCGCGGGACGCCGCGAACCGTCCGGACGGCGATTTGCATCCCGATTCTGCCGCCCGGCCGGGGATTAGTGGCCGCGTCCTCGGAACGCCGAACGGGCGGCCGGGTGTCGCCGATCACTTGTGCACGAGTTCTGCTCCGAATTGCTGATTTGTTCGCCGAATCGCGAACTCCCGATTGTTCGTTTCGTCGCGAAAACACTCGGCCGCGGCCGGCGGGCTTTCGGTCGGACATTCTGGAGATCACTTTCTTTTCTTTATTCGAAGATCGGTGAAATGCGGGTAAAATGGGTGGAAGAGTGGATTATGCTCGGCGGGTCGACTTGAAGATCACTGGAGACGATCTGCAAATCCGAGCTCTTTCTTCTCGAAATCCAAAAGCAGGCAGCTTCGCTTGAGGACGGTGGGCGGGATGACGAAGAGCGGGAAGGAGGTCTCGTACGCGTTGAACTTGCAGCTGTCCGTCGTGTTCTGCGTGGAGCGGTCGATGTACTCGTCGGGTGTGAGGACGAGCTCGACGGGGCCCAGGTCGAAGGTGATGTTCGCGTGGGCGTCGCAGGGAACGTCGCCCTGCCCGTGGGAGCCGAGCGCTTGAAGGACGGAGCCGAAGACCGTCTGCGGGAAGGCCATCACGCGATCGCTGACCGAAATCTGCGCTGTGCCGGGTCGATCGAACGTGAAGCTGCCAACGGAGAACCTGGAGTGAAATTGTTGCTCTTCTTTCCGTCTTTTCTGCTCACTCCTCGACGTCCACCATCCACGGGCTGCTCGTTTCGGCCACTCGCGTCCAGTCGGCGACACAGCGATTCTCCGCGCGATGCCCAACGGCCATCCGCCCGCGGATTTTGACGTTCAGGTCGGGCGTCAGTCTGCAACCACCCTTCATCTCTTTTTGTAGGCAGTGCGCTCACCGGTCGTAAGTGAAGACGACCGCCTTCTGCTCGAAGTCCCCGAGGACGTGGTGCAAGAAGCTGGAGCCGTCGGCCGCCCTCGCCAAGCCGATCGATCCGTACGGACCGTAGAACCAAGTCGAATTGACGACTTTCAACGGTTGGCTGCCGACCGCCACGCCGTCCCCGATCTGCATGAACTTCTTTTTTTGCTTCTTTCTTGTGGGCACTCACGACGAACTCGTCCAACCCGAACTCGCCCACTTTGTTGCCGAAGTCGTCGATCGAGTCGTTCGTTTCGACGAACGTGGACGAGAGGCTGCAAGAAGACGAAAGAAGTGGAAAAAAAAGGATGAAAGGCGTGTACGTCGGATCGAAATTGCCGCCCGCCTGCGCGTCGAGCACCTCGACGCCCGGATTCTCCGCGTTCTGGACGATCAGCAGGTGGACGGATTGGCCTGAAAGAGGAAGAGGAGGGTGATGGACGGCGGATGGGATCACCTGGAGTGCCGATGGTCGCGTTCACTGCCACGTAGCACGCGTGGCTCGTCGTCTCGAAGCTCCAGTCGATGCGGGCGGCCGACCCGACGGCGAGCAGGCAGAAGAAAACAAAGGCGAACATCTTCTTTTCGCCGACTACACGCCGGAGTTCGTTTTATAGCCGCCGATCGACCGAATTCTCACCATTTCGTTGCGATAAAGACGGCGTTTGGACGACCACGTGTTCCCCGCTGGAGATCGCACCGCCCGGCCGTTTATCTTGCGGCCCGCTTCAAAGCGCGAAGGCGTGAACGAAGTCATCACTTTTGGGTTGAACGGCCCTCTTTCTACGGTAATGTCATCGTTTTCGTTCGAAGATTTGAACCCCCGAGTGTACCCTAGGGCGTGTGGATCAATGGGGGCCAACTGCGGACGAGGCAGCGCGGAGCAGTTGGATTCGATAGTTTTCGTTCACAACCCTCGCAACCTTTCGATGGCCGCTGGATCGCGATTTCCGATGCAAAGCCGACGGACGGGCGACCGATTGGCAGGCGGCGCTCGAATTGGATCGTTTTTATCGCTCCTTTCGCGTGAAGGGCAGACGGCCGCGGACGATTGCACTCGCAAGAAACCACGTGGAGAACGAACGGCTTTTTTGTTTGTTGCCTTCTGCGAGGAAGCGGAGGCGAGTGCGTGTGGAAACAAGGAAAACATCCGGCGAGTCCACTTTTGTGAACGCGCGACCGCATTTGTTTTCGTTGAAAGCCGCCGAACGCCGCGTGGTTTGCGCAGTTGGACCCGCGGAACGCAGGCGGGATGCCGCTCCGGTCTTCGAACACCCGCGTTCCGATCGATTTGGTTCACTACTTTTTGGAAGGGGAGTTTCGCCGACCAAAGAGCGGCCGCCGAGTGATGGGTTTTGTTGTTCAAAACATTTGAATCCGTCCGCTCGCCCGCCCGCCCGCCTCCCCTTGCACGCAGTGGCCCCGGCAAACGGGTGCGTCCGCCGCCGCTCACCAGAAACCAAGAAGAGAGGGCCGAGCGGGCGGGCGGATTTTGGAGGGTTGTTTTCGTCTTTTGCTCTTCGAGCGCTTGCAGGCGGCCGGCCGGGGGATTCCGCCGCCCGCAATGTTTTCTCGTCCTTTTGCACGCGGAAGAGTCTTTTCGCGCGCGTTTCGAGCCTCCACTTTGATCGAAAAAGCCACGCTTTTCACTCTCGCGCGTTCTCCAGCTTCTTTCCGCTTCGAACTCCACGTTTATTATCCTTCCTTGCAGCTCGACGTCCAAAATGCCCGAATCGAACGGCTCGAACGGCGACGGCGAGAAGAAGGACGAAAAGAAGGAGCCCTCTATCGAAGAGGTCCTGAAGGAGAACAACTACTCGAAGGAGTGGCTGCTGGAGCACATGGACAAGAACGACGCCTACAAGAAGGCCAAGGGCGACCGTGAGCTCAAGAAGGTGGCCGTCGAGCATCCTTCTCCCGTTCACTCCTCTTCTTGCAGATCCACGTGAAGAACATCGGCGACGGGAAGGGCTACTGCGCGCAGGTTCGTTCTTTCTTGAGTTCTGCCTTGACTCCTTTTGTTTCGGGTCTTCCGCGTGACCTTCGAGTTCGACGGGAGCGGCGAGCAGGACGAGTTCAAGATCGTGATGAAGATCCCGACCGACGAAAAGATTACGGAGACATTCGATGAAGAGGAGCTCACGGACGTTCGTTCCCTCGTCTGACTCTTCCACCGTCTGCTTGTTTTCTTCAGGACATCGCAGAGAACTTGCGGAAGCTCGCGTGGCAGCTGCACGACCGCGAGGTGCAGGCCTTCGACGTGCTCCAGGAGATCCGCTCGACCGGCTACCCGCTGCCCGACGTCTACGGCAGCGACTACCACGGGGAGGAGCGGCCGGGCATCCTTCTGATGGAGGACATGAGCGGGCGCGGCGTGAACGTCGAGGCGCTGGACTCCCTTTCGGCCGAACAGTGCGTGTCGCTCGGCCGCTCTTTCGGCGACTTCCAGGCGAGTTCTCCCTCTTCTGCCTTCCACTCATCTCTTGCTCGTTGCAGGCGTTCGTGGAGCTGCTTCCGAACGACTCGTGGAGCGATAACTTCAAGGACAGCGTCCACATTCGGAAAGTTAAATGATAGACTGGGGGTGCCCATTCTTCCAGCCGTCATTCCAAGTTGACTCCCGATTCGTGCCCGAAACTCCTGGCTTTTCGCTTTCTCGCCCGCCCGTCTTCCCCCTCGCTCGCTCCCCGTCCGACCGCTCGCTCCTTCACGACTGACGGCTTGACTCTTGTTTATTCATCGAGGCAGGCGGCTTTTATACTGTCGGGGCGTGCGGATCGAACGGGGCGGGACAGAGAAGAGAGAGTGCAAGTGACGAGCTGTCTTACAGGAAGGAGAATGAAAAGGAGATTAAAAAGAAGCTGAAGCCCGTCCTTGAGTTCCGTCCCGAAGGTTTGGTCCTCCTCTCCATTTCTCTCTTGAATGCCCGGCCGTTCAGAGCAGAAGGGCATGGTGCAGAGCTTCATGGACCTGGACATCTACGAGTTCTGCAAACACGCGCTGCGCGACGTCTCCGAGGAGAAGAGTGAGTGGCCGCGCACTCCTTTTCCACCTCTTCTTCCTTCCTTCAGAGGCCTCATCGCTTCAACACGGCGACGCGTGGAGTCACAACGTGCTGTTCGAGAAGAACGAGGATGGGTCGATCTCCGACCGGATGACCGGCATCCTCGACTGGGCCACCTGCTTCGAGGTTCTACGGCGCCAAACAGCCCCTTCACCCGCGTTCTTTGCAGGGAAACCCGCTGTTCGACATCGCGCGCTTCATGATCACGTGCACCGACGGGGAGATCCGGCGGGAGTGCCTCCCGCGCGTGCTGGACGCCTACTACAACCGCTTGAAGGAGGCAAGTTCGTCGCTTTACGAACCCTTTCGTAATCGAAGTGTTTAGGTCCTCGCCAAACACCAGAAGGAGCCCCGCTTCTCTCGCGAAGACGTCGATACGTTCTACGAGTGGGCGGCCATTCGCCAGACCGCAGGCTTGGTCGAATTGTTCGCCTCGGACGGCCTGCCGCTCTTCAAAAAGGAGGACGGCGACGGCGACGAGGAGAAGGGCGAGAAGCTTTGGAAGCGAACGCTTCTCGGCCTCGAGGACGCCGCCACCCTGATGAAGAAGTACGAGGTGATGGAGAAGTTCTCGAGCCAGAAGAAATGAACACCCCCTCTCTCCCTCTTGTCTTGTCTGCATTGATTGGATTGTCTGTAGTGCCAATATTTGTGCAATAAACGTGTGTATCCGTCGTCATATGGACGTGTTTCCCTTGAGTAATTGGGGTCAAAAGCAGAAAACGCGGCACAGGTGATAACAAGGTTCTCGTTTCAATTCAGAGACCAACCAGCAGTTTGCCGATTGTCAAAGTGCACGCCTCGTCGAGTACACCTGCGGTCAACGCCCACATCTCACGAGTTTTTTCTTTAGACAGTTGATTCTAATGGTCGACTTTACCGACGGCTTGACTCTTCTGATCATCCTCATTCAACTGTACGTCCTTTGGGTCATCTTGCGGCACAGCCCGCCGAGCATGCGCGAGTACAGGCGGTTTCTGGTCCGCTTTTCGGTTGGTTCGGTGCTGCATATGATTAATACATTTTTCTCGTCTGAAGCTGTGGGACCTCGCGCTAACGGTTGGGATGGGCGTCTACTTGCGGCCCGCCCCGATCCCCGTGCTCGTCGGATTGGCGGTGCGCGGAGTGGCCGTTCGGTTCGGTCCTTTCGCGTGTTCACTCGGCGGACCGCTGGTCATGTTCCTCTCGGTGCACGTGGTCGTCATGCAGTTCTTCTGCCTCCTCTACCGCTACTCTGCGGTCGATCCTCGCCCGACGATCAAGCGGCTGCTCACCTCGTGGACGTTCACGCTGCTCGTCTACGCGTTCGCGGAGCTCTCGGCCGTCGGATTGGGCGCCTTCCTGTGGGCCACGTTGGAGACCCGAGAAGTGGGAACTAGCACATCGATTGGAACAATTTCTCTCGTCTTCAGGAAGTGATCGAGAAGTTGTCAAAGTTTGAGGATTTCGGATCGGACGTGTTGGCAGAAGAGCCGATCATCTCGTTGGGCATCAGCCGCCCAGTCACTCGCTTCTTCTTCCTCACCGTTGTTGCCCTCGTGCTGCTCTTTGAGGCCTCCTCGATCACGCTGATCGTCCTCATTCTCCGGCTTTTGCATCAGAACGCCGCCAAGATGTCTCGCTCGACCCTCCGCCTTCAAATCGAACTCGTCAAAGTGTTGATCGCCCAGCTGATGACGCCGATCGTCCTAATCGCCCTTCCGATCATCTCGGCGATTGCAGCGATCAGTCAGGGCGTGAACGCGTCTTCAGCCACCATCAAAGCCGGATTCCTCGCTCTAACATCTTACGATGAGTGGAAAAAGAAGGAAAAAGAATGAACGGAGTGATTGCAGGCGCCCTGAACGCACTTGAAACCGTCCTGTTTGTTCGGCCGTTCCGAAAGCACGTGAACGAGGCGCTGCTCATGAGTTGGCTGCGGCCTCTCTTGGTGCGGGCGGGCTGCAAACCGAGCAGTCGGTCGGGCGATTCGGCCTCCTTCGTGACTCAAGCGAGCGCCCTCCAGCCGTCGGCTCGCGTGTTCACGCCGCGCGTTCTCCACTGAGCCCGCTTCAACGGTCGAAAACAGTCCACTCGCCGTCTATTTGAATCGTTGTTTATTCCGGTTCGTTCAAGAAAAGAGAATGTTCGCTGGGTGAAGAAAGGACGACAAAGTAGCTTCACGTCGTCTGCTTGTTGGCGAGTCGGAAGAAGAGGCCCTTCCGTTCGAACAACTCCTCGTACTTCCCCTGCTCGACCACCTGCCCGTCCTTCACGACCACGATGCGGTCGGCATTGCGGATGGTCGAGAGGCGGTGGGCAACGACGATGCACGTGCGAGTTTCGGAGATCCGCTCGATTGCCTGCTGGACGAGCTGAAAGCAGATGGGAGTGAAGGGAGATGATAGGAGAAGGGGCACCCGTTCGCTCTCCGAATCCAGCGCCTGCAATCACAAATAAGCATAAGGAAAACGATTCGTTGACGGTGAACTCACGGAAGTCGCCTCGTCGAGCAACAGAATGCGCGGGTCGCGGATAATGGCTCGAGCGATTGAGATGCTGCAAGACGGGTGAAGGGAGAAATGCAGGAAGGACGAACCGCTGCTTCTGTCCCCCACTGAGCTGGCTTCCACGGTGTCCGATCAGAGTGTCGTATTTCTGAGCGAAGAAGTTGTTAAGAAGAGCAACACGGAGTGGAGGACCTGCGGAAGCGATTGGATGAAGTCGTCAATGTTGGCCAGTTTGGCGGCGGCGATCACATCTTCGATGGACGCCGACTGCATCCCGTAGGCGATGTTCTGGGCGAGAGTTAAGTTAAACAAGCACGATTCCTGTCCGACGAGGCTGATCGCCGTCCGAAGATGCCGAAGGTTGATTTCTCGAATGTCCACGTTGTCAATCATCTCAAAGCAAAAGATTCGAAGTGAGCGGCAAAAGGAAACCGACCAGGCTGCCGTTCATCACGTCGTAGAACCGTTCGAGCAGCTGGATGGTTGTGCTCTTGCCGCTCCCGCTGCAAACAAAGCGGACGAGGTGAACAAAGGAAGTGGACGAACCTCGGACCAACGAGTGCAATCGTCTGGCCGGGCTCGATCTCTAGCGAGAAATCGGAAAGGACGGGCCGCGTGCGCGCATTCGGGTACGCGAAGTCGACGTCCTTCAAGTGGACTCGCCCCGAGATCGTCGGCTTCTGCCCGCCTTCGCTCATCGAGTCGATCGGCGCCTCTTGTTTGATCATTCGAAACATCAGGCCGGCAGAGACCTTCGCTCTCAAGTATCTGAAATCAAAATAGTTAGATGAGCTCTTTAGGAATGAGGACTTGCTCTGGGACGTACGAGGTTACAACGTAAAAGGACCTAAAACATTTATATTACGCATCAGACGTTCATAATTAAGCACCTTACATCAAGCCCATGTTAACACTTTCGATCACTTGGAAGACGGTGAACGGAGTGGCGTGGCCCCAGCGGATCAGGAGGAGACCCGCCAAGTAAGCTGTTCCTAAAGAAAAATTCAGGGAGTAAGCAATCATCAATTCTACCGTACCAAAATGAACTTCCTCCACGCAACTTATAAGGCCGTAAAGAAGACCTTGGAGATTCGCTCGTTTGGAGGTCAAGCGGAGAGCCGAAGAGGAGAGCGAGCAAAACTTATCGTAGACGTAATCCTGTTTGGTGAGGGCTTGGATCGTCTGGACGTTCTCGATCGACTCGCTGGCGACCTAACGTTTCACTTCCATTAAGCCTTTCGAAAAGAAAGAACAGACCTGGAAGGCCTCGTCCAGGGCGTCCGCGTCGGCAATGGCCCTCCTCTTTTGCATCTCGACGAGGACGAGTTGGAGCGCAAGAAAGACAAAGGAGTTCGCCGCCTCGATCAACGCCATCTTCCAACCGAAATAGAAGCTGAAAAGATCGCAGTGTCCAATTGAAACTCCACAACAAAACCAACCCGATCCCGAGGCCGAACAGCAACGAAATCAGTCCTTGAAGCACATCGCCGAGTCGCGTGTCCATCGCCGCCTGCACGTTGGGGGCATCAGACGCCAGCCGAGTGGTCAGCTTGCCGACCGTGTGCCGCGCGTCGTCAAAGAAGGGGCCGTTCTGTCGCAAGAGGTTCTGCAATCCGACTGTGAGTGGAAAGAAAGCAGGAAGCGCGCCTTGAAGACGTCGATCCGCAGTCGTTTCGTGAACCGCTCGCCTCCGACCGAAAGCAGGACGCCGGACGCCACGCACAGGACGGCAGCGATCACTCCGAGCGCGCCGAGCACTCCGCCGTCGAAAAGGGCGGCGGACCGCAGCCTCTCGGGATCTCCACCGGCGAGGGCGGAGCTCATCGTGTGGAAGAAGTGACCGAGGATCAGCGCGTAGACGGGCCACACGTGTCCGCGGAGGGCCCCGATGAGGACGCCCGGCAAAAGGAATTTGCGCTCTTCTTTGGCGAACGACCAGATCTGCGAGAAAGTGGCCTCCGCGCCGCCCTCCGCTTTCAACTCCATTCGTTCCCTGAACACATGATCATTTCGATACACCTGCTCTTCGAACTCACTGCTCCAGTTCGGACATCTTCGTGGAGACTGAGGCGGCCGATCGAGTCGACTCGCGGAGTTTCGCGCCCTTGCGGAAGGCGGGCGGCTCGCTCGGCGGCTTCTTCGGCTTCTCCTCCCGCTTCTCCACCTGCTGCGCGAGGACGAGCTGCTTGTAGCGGGAGTCGCGCTCCATCAACTCGTCGTGCGATCCGACTTCCACGAGCTGGCCGGCGTCGAAGACGAGAATTCGATTCGCGTTGCGGATGGTCGAGAGCCGATGAGCAATGGTGATGCACGTCCTCCCACTGGACGCCTGATCGGAAGGAGAAGGTTGAAACGAACTAACGAGGGCTCACTTGTTCGATGGCCGCCTGCACTTGCCGCTCGCTCTCGGTGTCCAACGCGGAAGTGGCCTCGTCGAGCAGCAGAATGCGGGGCTTGCGGGCCAAAATGCGCGCGATCACGAGCCGCTGCTTCTGGCCGCCGCTCAACGCGATCCCGCCCGGACCGATCTTCGTCTCGTACTTTTCGGGCAGCTTGCAGATGAACTCGTGGGCGTTGGCTTGCGTGCACGCTTCGACCATCTCCGCTTCCGTGAGGTCCTCCTTGCCCATTCGCAGATTGTCGGCGACAGACGCGGAGAAAATGCAGGGCTCTTGTGAGACCAATCCAATTTGATTCCGCAACCACTCGACGTTGATCTTCTCAAGCGGGATGTCGCCGAACGTGATCTGAAGAGAGATTAGAAGAGAGCAGTCGGTTGAGTGGACTTACTTGGCCTTCGGACGGGTCGAAGAAGCGCATGAGCAGCTGGACGAGCGTTGACTTGCCGCTCCCGCTCGATCCAACCTAAAAGAAGAAATCACCTTGAACTCCTCGCTGTTCGCTCACCAATGCGATCGTCTCTCCGGCGTTCACCTCGAAAGAGACTCCCTTGAGGACGGGGACGTTCGGCCGGCTGGGGTACGCGAAGCGGATGTCCGCAAACTTCAGCGCGGGCTCCACGCCGTCCGGCCGCGCGCCCTCCCGACTCGCCGAGTCCAACGCCGGCTTCTGCAAACAGGAACAACTGGACAAAAAGCAAATGGAGTGGACGAACCCGATCGATTATCTCGAACAACTCGGCGGCCGCGATTCGGGCTTTCATGATCACCGAGAGGTAGGGGATCGCTTTGCCGACTCGGATCGTGCCACATATTACAGCCCAGTAAACCTGTTGCGGCGAATCTCAGATTCGGCCAAACTGAAGATGGGCCGGCTAAACTTTAGTTCTCTGAACCTTGGCCGAAAAATGGTCGAACTGAAGTTTGGCGGCCGATGTTCAGTTTGGCCGATTCTGAGGTTAAACCTTAACAGACCGAGAACACGGTTCCGGGCGTGATTGCCCCACTGATCACAAGGTTGGAGCCCATCCTGAAAGAGAGCGTCAAGACAAACATCGAGTGAGAGCGAGCAAGTTTGATGATTTCTATCCTTTTGTTTCTCGCGCTACGCACCACACAGCGACAGCCATCGAAAAGAAGTTGATGAGCTCGAAGGCGCCCGTGAAGAACGAGGAGAGCGAAGCCTTCCGAATTCCGTAGCGATAGGCCTCGTTTAGATGGAGGGAGTAGCGCCGCAGTTCGAGCGGTTGGGCGTTGAAGGCAGCTACTGTGCGAATCCCGGACAAAACTTCTTCGGCACTGGCGGCGGCCAGTCCACTCGCGTCCATCTCCTTCCGAATGAACGTCTTGAGACCAGAACTCGAGTTCCACACCGTCCACACGACAAACGGGGCGCCGAGCATGAGGACGGTCGCCATCTTCCAACTGCAAGCACGAGGGTGGCAGGAAAGCAAACAGAGGAAACGGAAACCTCATGTAGAAAGCGACGAAGACGCCCATGAAGAGGTTGGCAGCCGCTTGGACGATGAAGCCGAGCTTGTCGCCCGTCCCGTCGCGCACTCGGTCCACCCCGGCCGTCAAGCGATGCGAGAGGCTGCCGACCGTCGCGGTTTGGAACCAGGCACTGTCCTGGTGCAGAACGCTCCGAATGAACGCTTCCTTCATCCGATGCGCCTGTCGGTCGCCCATTTTCATGAAGCAGAGCGTCTAGGCAGGAGAGAAGAGAAGTAAAGGACAGGAAAGAGCGCTCACTTGTGCGTAGCCGACCACGAACAACGCAAGCCCGAAGCAAAAGTACGTGATCGCCCACTCGACGATCGACCGCGTGAACCACTCGACGTCCAACCCGTCGGGCGAATCGAATTGCTTCTGCCCGGCGATCTGCGTATCCGTGAGGTGTTGAAAGGCGAAGAGACTCAGCGGGGCGAGGAATCCGTTGAGGACGGCGAACAGCGAGCCCAGCCCGAGCAGAAACCAATCAAACGCGTCCGCATAGCGCATCTAGCAGCAAAAATGGAAGGAAGGCCGAAAGAAAAGAAGCCACTCACCAGTTGGAGCCATTCGACAGCCTTCACTTGCCGCTTTTTCACCCCAACCACCTTCGGCTTTTCCTCGCCCTTGGCCATCGAAGAGATCGACTAGCAGACAAATAAGAAAGATCACATATAAATGGGCATGCGGAAAGTTTCAATACGAACCACGTTCCCCACTTGCTCGAGAGTTGAACGGGCGAGCGTGAACTTTAAACAGCGCGCATCATTCCTCCCGCTGCCCTTCGCCTTCAGATCGCCGTTGATCGATGGGCGGCGGGCGGCGTTCTTCCGCAATTTAAACCGCCGTCATTCGTTTGTTCGCGCGCTCGTCGTTTGATTTCTCACGGCCATTGTTCGAACAACAGCGAGGGAACTCACCAGACGGCGCAGCTCATCGCGACGAAGAAGCTCAGCTCGAAGCAGCCGGTGAAGGCCGAAGTGAAGAGCGCCTTCCGGATCCCGCAACCGTACGCAACGTCCAGGTGGCTCTCGTACCGCTTCGCCTCGAACTCCTCCGCGTTGAAGGCGGCGACCGTTCGAATCGAACTGAGCACTTCGTCGGCCACTCCGTTCGCCTCGCCGCTCGCCGCCGTCTCCTTCTTGAGCGACGACTTAATGGAGAGGGCCTGCCCGCACGTCGCCAAGATGACCAAGGGCATGAACGCGAGCATTAAGAGCGCCATCCTCCAACTGAAAGCAAGCGAGGATGGATGAAAAGAGAGGACACTCACTCCATTAGGGCACCGACGACGAGTCCTGCGATGACGTTCGAGATCGACTGGATCATGAAGCCCAGCTTGTCGCCCGTTCCGTCTCGGAAACGATCGATTCCCCTGCAACCCATTGGTTGAGAAGAAGAAGAAAGAAGAACGTACGCGCTCAGCTTCTGGGTCAACTGCCCGACTTTGTTCTGGTGGAAGAATTGGGCGTCTTGGTGGAGAGTCCGCTTCAAGAAGTGGGTTTTGATGCGATACGCTTGACGTTCGGCCAATTTGATCCAACACACGGTCTGAAGAAGAAGCCGTGTGAAAAGAAGAAAGAGACTCACCGCTCCATAGCCAAAGACGAACAGCGCGAGGCCAAAGAGCAGGAACGCGCAGCACCACGTGACCATCTGCCGCGAGAAGTCGGCCATGTCCAGCCCTTTGGGACTCTCGAAGTCCGTCTGGCCCCTCATTAGGACGTCTTGCAGGTGCAAGAACGCGAAGATGCACGTGGGGCAGAGGGCGCCAAGGGTGATGCTGCAGAAAGTGCCGAACAGGAGCAGAAACCAGTCGAATTTCGTTGCGTAGCGCATCTTCAAGCCACCCGGATCAATTGGGAAGAGTGAAAATGGAAACAAACCAGCTGAAGGAAGCCGATGGGTCGCGCGGCCGGGGCAGCGGTGAATTCGGCCAAGTCGCCCGAAGATTTCCGGCTTTTCGGCATCTTTGCGACAACGAAAAAACGAGAGAATGAGAGAGTTCGTGTTTGCAGCACCCACCGCTCGCGAACGCCCGCTGCAAACGAAAATGCGTTCTTCGTGAACGGGGGCAAAAAATTCAAATCCCGTCCGCTCCGACGGTCGGCCACTTTCCAGCAAACGGCAGACGCAAAGCGGTAAGAGAAGAAACGAACAGGAAGGCGAGTGTTTTGTGGTCAGAGCGAAGGGAGAGGGCAACTGTTCCGGTCTTTGCATTCGATTTAATGCTCGTTTGCTTCGAAGCTCCTCATGACGACAATCGAGTTGATTGCAACAGTTTATTCGGTTAGAGGAGTGGGTGCACTCGATTCAGGCGGTGCTGTTGGACGCCTTGGAGGGCGCGAACCCGAGGGTCTTGTCGACGTAGTTGTGGATTTGGCAATACTTGCGGATGAAGGGGTCGCCGAGCAGCAGCTGGATTTCGGTCCCGCCGTAGCCCCCGCCCGTGATGCCGGGTAGGCATCCGCCGGGCGCCTTTTCGGATTTGAAAATCGCGTCGTTGACGTCGAGCACGAGCGTCGTGTTGCCCACTTGGAGCTCCAGTTTGAAGTCGTTAAGCTGCTCTTTCGCCAGCGCGCACTCCACTCCGAGCTCGTTCTTGAGGGCGGGGTACTTGGCGGCAATCGGATCAAACAACGTGGGCGGAAGGTCGACGATGGTCGTTCCGGTGTCGCTGATGGCGACCTGGTCGCGCGCAATCGACTTTCCGTCGAATTTGACGTCGTCGACCTAAACGAAAGAAGTCGGCAACAGATGATGCTTAAACGTGCCTTGAAAGTCCACCAGGGGCTGCGTAGAAAAAAAGAAAGTGATTAAAGCGGACTATGAGCTTGATTTATGCTTACTCGGTCGGCTGAAGCTGAGCCTTCGTGGTTGTGATTAGCTGGCCGCACCGCTCCGTATCGCCGCCAGCACCGAAGAGGATCTCCCCGGCGAACTTCGTGATGTCGGCGGGCTCGTTGTCCAGCCAGACGGTGAAGACGGGCGGCTCGAAGGTCTTCTCTTTGGCGAGCGAGTCGATGAAGGCGTGGGGGTTGTTCTTCGTTGCGAACGACAAGCCGAAGAGGCCGTCAAAGGTGGCCGGCATGCCCCTCAGTCTCTTCGCGCCGCCTGCAATCACTCCGCTTTGTTTACGGCTTGTTCTTTTAGCCTACCAAAAGTAAAGTTCTTAATATTGGCGACACTCGGGTCGCCAGTCAACTGAAAGCAGAGAAAATTTGAGGCTTCTGTAAGCCTTTCGGCTTACCCCGACGACGTCCGTGTAGAATTCTCCAGAAGCCGTCCCCGAACCGTAACGGATTCCGAACGTCTCGCCCGTCTCGTGGGAAGTGTTGGACTTCTTTGGGTCGTACTTGTGCGGCGACTTGCAGGACTTGAAGACGCCCGACTTGCAGCCCTCCACGACAAGCCACAGTTGCGGGGATCCTGAAAGCACAAGGCAGTCAGAAGGCAGAGGGCTTCGCGGGCTCCCCGGTGTCGAAGTCCACGACAAACGTCTGGTTCGGAGTGCCGACGTGGATTTCTCCTTGCTACAACGGAGCCGTTTCATTGGTATGGCCATTCAATGCAAGAGGGGCTTACGTAGTTGATGTTCAGTTCGTCGACGAGCGTCTGATTCACCGTTCCCGAGTTGCGGATGTGCGAGCGGAGGGCTGAAGATATTGTAGCGGGTTACTCTTTGCCATTCTTTGTTTCCCACTTACCACTCACGTATCCGCCATCTTTCTGTTGTTTGAGTTGGATTCGCAAGACACCGTTGTCGTGGAGTGAGGCGGCCGAGGCCCCGACGGCCAACAGAACGAGGAGAAGAGTTGGACGGAACATCCAACTGCCGGAGTGGGGAGTCGGGGTTCGGAGGAGAGGAATAAGTGGAGAACAGAAGGCTCCCGGTTTTTATTTCGTTCATTTCGATTCATTCCAACCGAAACGAAAGGCCATCCAAACGGCGAGAACAAAAGAGGTGAGGGGGCCGTTCACCTTCGTTTGTTTCTGCCAAATGCCGCCGGTTGCCGCTCTTCTGATTTTTTTGTATCGAACGGAAGGGCGGAGACCGTGGATTGTTTTCAGTCTTTGAGGAGAATCCGGAGGAGCGATTGTCATCCTTTAGAAGTGTTTGGCGTCCGTTGAATCACTCGGCATTTCACGCGGTCGCCCGCTCTTCTCAACCAACGAGAGGGATGATTGGTGGACAAAAGGTTTTGTTGGTTCGCCTCATATCTCATAATCTTCGTCTTGGGCCCCAACGCCCACGCCGAATTGCTCCGGGCGAGCATCGGGATGAGTTTCCGCGTTCTGTTTGTCTTCATCGGCGATTCGAACCTTCCGCCTGCTTCCGAGTGGCAAGCAAGCGGCTTTTCCACTGCGCCACGCGGTCCCGCCGTCTCGCCGCCTTCTCTCGCAATAAGCTCGCCGTAGTGGAGAGAGGGCTAACCGCAGACACAATCCAAGGAGTTTATTGCACGTGGAAGTGAATACAATACTTATGTACATTCATTTACAGCGGAGTGGAAAGAAGCACCGTTCATTTGCCGAGGAAGGCACAAATCCCGCGATGAAAGTCGCTCAGCTGCAGATGCTGGTGGTGGTTCGATTGGCTGATTGAATGGTGCACCAATCGCTCCAGCCAGCAGTCGGCCCCGTCGAAGAAGGCGGCCCACTCGCTGCGGTCGATCGTTGCGTTGGCCGCCATCTGCCCCAAAAGGGCGTAGGACTCCGCACACTTCAGCTGGGTGTTCCAGTCGGGCGTGTCGCGCACCGAGGAGAGCAGGGCGAAGTACTCGCTGAAAGCAACACGATAAATCGAGCCAACTGAAGGAAACAAACCTCAGAATCCGCTGGAAGCCGGCGAGATGAAACCGCTGGGCCTCTTGCATGAAATCGAGGATCGCGCTCACGGTCAGCGGGTCTTCCTGCAAACAAGTGGGTGGAAAAGGACCAAGTAGACGGCCAACGCACGATCTTGCTCGACTCCAAACTGAGGACGGTCCGGAGGAAGGGCCGCAGAAGGGGGTCGACCAGGTTGGGCGCCACACGTCCCTTCGGTTCGAGCGGCAGTCCGCCGTTCAGCACGACGCTCTTGCGAATCACCTTTCCGATTTCCTTCTCTTGATGCGACCGTTTGCGGGCTCCGTTGGCCGTCTTCTGACCGTCGACAGTTGGCGGTTCGGTCTAAACGAACGGAACAACGAAATACAATCACTGTTCAGTGGGAACTCACTCCTTTCTGGACCAAATGCTCGAGCAGAGACTGGAGGACGGCGATCACGCGGACGCGTTCCGGCGGTCCGCTCGCCAACCGAAGCCGCTCGCAGAAATCGGCGACCGCCGACTGATCGCAGGCGAGGACGCTCACCAAGCACGAGATCACTTTCGGCTGCAATCGGTGGAATGATCGAACAAATTAGAAGGAAGAACTCACTCCGAAGTCCTTCAAATGGAAGCGATTCTCCGCGTTCATCAGGGCGCGAATCAACTGGGCGGATTGCGCCCGAACAGCCGACTGATTGCGGGCGGCGAAGTCGGGGAACGAGTGGAGGGCGGCGAGCAGGACGGTCGGATTGTCGGCCGAACGGACGGCGTCCACGAACTCGGCCACCGTCTTCGGGGCCTTTCGTTTGATCGCGTCCTGCAGTTCGCGGTCGGAGAGGGCGAATCCCTCGTCGTTGCCGTTCGAATCGACGGCCATCTCTTCTTTCTGCTCTGCCGCCTCCTCCTCTTCGAACAGGCGGGCGACGAGGTCGTCCTGCACGGGGTCAGGCACCTCGAACGAGTGGCCGTTCGGGGCGTTCAGTTGGGAGAAGAATTGAGCGAAGCGAAAGGCCAGCCTGTGGGCGTCCCCGTCTGCAATCGAGAAGATTGAGTGGAGCAGATGAACAGAAGGAGCGGACCAGAAGTCGTGTCCTGCACCTTCATGATCTTGAAAAAAGACTCGCTCGCCGTGATGTCCACCGTCTTCTTCGTTTCTTCGCTGCAATCCACAAGCTAGGAGGAAAAGAAGAAAGGGACTTACTCCATCGCCCGTCCGAAGTCCACGACCGCCGCCACGCGCTGGAAGAGGGCGTCGAATTTGTCGTCGAAGTGATCGCAGCAGAAGGAGAGCGTCTGCATGAAGGCCGCGTGGACGTGCTGCTGGTCGATCGAGCGGAGGAAGTCGGCCACCTTCCACGAGGCCCGCCGGCGGCGTTCCGCAGCGGGCGGTTGAATTCGCTCCAAGCAGACGTGGTGGACGAGGGCCTGCCACAGCCGCCCGCTCGACGGGATCTTCCCCAACTTCTTCTGCAAGCGGGCGAGTGGAAGAACGAAGAACGAGGGGAACCCACTCGAATCTCGTGCCCGTCGGCCGCCTCGTCCACCAGCCGGCCGATCGCCACCTTCAGCTCGGCGTCGCTCATCTCGACGAGCAGCTGGTGGTGGGCGCCCTCGTCCTCCAAACACAACTCCCCCGCAACGGCGTCTCCAAAGTTCGTGGTCATCTGCGTGCTGAAAGGAGCGACTGAACGCAAGAAGGAAAGGCGAACGGAAGAAATAGTGGGTGGCCGGAGGACCAACGTTCGAGCAATCAATCGATCCTTCCGCTTCTTTCTTTCTTTTATTCGCGAACAACAGAAACAGAAATGGCAGACGACAAAGTAAAAAGACAGAGGCACCAATTAGCAACAAGGATAAGAAGAAAAGGATTGCGTACGGAATTCGATTTGAAGGTCGGAGGAGTGGGAGGGATCTCAAGGAATATCACGGTTTACCATTGGAAGAGAGAAGAAAGCATTCATTCGGACAACGGGGATCATCGTTTGACTCGTTTCGCCAACTGGGCCTTGAACTTCTCGAATTCGGCGAGCCGCCGCTTCCGCTCGAGCGGGTCGTCCGCGGGATCGTCGGGGCGCCTGGCAGTCGACCGCCGGTTTTTGGTCGCCCCGCCGTCCGCCTCGTCGTCTTCAGTGAGGTCGACGACGTCCGCTTGTTTTCGGCCGTTCCGATCGACCTTTCCGTTCTTCGCGGCGCCCCGCCGGACGCGGTTCAGCGCCGCCTGGGCGTCGGCGTTGGTCGGAGCGAAGTCGAGAGCCCGCTCGAACTGCTTGACGGCCGCCTCGAAGTCCTTCTGCTCCTCGAGCCTGAACGAAGAGGAAATGAGCAAAGAAAAGGAGCAGAAGAACTTGCTTTTCGCCATGCTGCACGAGCACCTTGTCGATTATGCTGCGAGCACGCGGATGTTCGGGCGCCGCCTTCAAAATTCGGTCCAGGTCCAAAACCGCACTCGCAAAGTTCTCCATGTTGTTCGCCCTGCAAACCATTGAATAAATGCCACTAACAGGAGGGAATGAACTCACGCAATCGCCCGTCCGAGGAGGGCGTCCAGATTGTTCGGCTGCACGTTGAGGGCCGAGTTGCAGCACTGGATGGCCTCGAAGTTCTGATGGTTGCGGATGTACTCGCCGGCCCGTCGGATCTGCATTTCGGCCACGAGCGCGTGCTGCTGCTCGCGGAGCGACTCGGCGGTCTCGTCGGGCGGCCGGAGCGGGTGTTTGCGACGGAGGGCGGGCACGAGGGATTCGGGCACACGGCGCGGGAAGCCGTAGACGTGGACGGCCGACGGGTTGGCGGCCAGACGGCAGACGTCCGCGTTCTCGCCGAAGATCGCCGCGAGGGCGGCCGGGTGGTCGGCGGCGGCGGTCGAGGAGCTCGCGGGGCCGTCAGCTTGACGCCGTCGGGCGGCCGCATTCCTGAAAGCAACGGTCGGCAATCCAACGGGAAGAATGAGGAAAACCCACCTGTAATACGACGGCAATTGTTTGGGCGTCAGCGGTGCCTCAATGGATTCTCGCGTTAATCGGGACAAATTCCAGCAAACGGGAGAAAGAATTTTTGTGGGTTATTCGAATCAGTTTCAAGCTTCGGCGAATCGAGGAAGAATTCAAACCTTTTCGAGGTCGATGGAGAACGTCAACCGCTGGACGGGATCGTCCACCGTCTCCACGCGGACTGCGAGCGGAAAGAACGTTGAAGACCGTCGAGCGGCGGAGAAACGAACCTTCGAGGAGGTCGCCCGAATGGAACGCGTGATCCGTCCGATCGTGCATGATCTTGAACTGAAACGAACGAAATGGAAGAGTCAATCAAATGAACAGAAGGCAACGTACTCTTCCCAGCTTCAGCGGCTCCAAATTTCTCCGAAAGCGGGCCGTCGTGCACAGCAACTCGACTTCGATCATGACGGCCGACGTGGCGCGCACTTGGGCGGCGATCCGATCGGTCGGCCGGACATCCTCGAAGAACTTGGCCGCCCGCTCCTGCGGCGAGAGGATCCCGTCCGCGAACTCTTCGAGCAGCGGCACGTTGTCCAGCGCGTAGTCGTCGAGCGGGAGTTCGTGAATCTCCGGCTGCCCCAACCGTTGGAATCGCTTGCGGAGCGACTCGGGAATCCGCGGCTCCATCCTCGTCCACCCGCCGTCGTCAATCAGGGCCTGGAATTCAAGGATGCCGGAGGAAGCAGAGAAATCGGATAATTCTTCGCTTTTTGCGAAGGCCGCCAGCAGCAACTCAAAAGGCGAACTGCGCCCGCTAGAACGCGAACAGGCGGCTTGTCGCTTGGTCGCTCGCTTGTTGTTGCGGAAAATTGCGAGTTCGCTTCAGAACAAAAAAAAGCCATGCGCGCGATCCGGGGCGTGGAGGCTGGAGAAGAACGTACCGATTTCTCGGCAACGGAAGGCCGTCGTGTTCATTCGCTGCACCATTCGAGTCATCTTCCAGCCGCCGAATAACGGATGAAAGATGATGGATGGCAATTCCACCCATTTGTTCGAACAAACGACAACACGTGGGACCACCCAACAGACGAAGAGGCCGCTTCTCGTGACTTCCGAAGGCCGCGTGGTCGATGATCTCCGAGCGGAACGGAGGAGGCGGCCGGTCTTTTCGTTGTTTTTTCTTGCCGCCCGCTCGGCCTTTCGCCCGCTCTCGGGGATTTCGCGGCGGCTCGTGAGCAAACCGCCCGCCCGCTCCTCGCGGTCCGCGGGATTCCGCTCGCCGTCGTAAACAAGCGCGGCCTTTGATCGCCGGCAAATCTCCGAATGATCGACGATCAGCTGGCAGAAGGCGGCATTTCGTGACGCAAACGACGACAAAAAAGAAGCTTTCAAGCCGGAAACTTCAACACGAAACAATGCCCACCCGTGCACACCGTCGAGAGCACCCAAACACTCGCAGTTGGACAAACGCGGACGCCCACGAGAACTGAAGTCGTGTGCACAAACGAAGGAACGAGAATGGGCGGGCTGAAGGCGAACAGAACTCGACAAAATTCCCTCGCTTTTGTCCGGAGTCTTCGGTTGGAAGGCCGGAATGTTGATCAAAACGAGCCTCCTGCTGCCCAAGGCGACTGCCGACTACGAACCGTTGATCGAACGAATGGAAGATGGAGCAAAAGAGGAGGTGGAAGCCGAAGCCAAAAGATGCGCGACTCTTAAAAGTACATAAATCCTCGATCCTTTCTTCTTGACTGTCCGCTTGTAGACGAACTTCGAGCGGACATTCAAGGTCTCCGGGCGATTGCTCTCCTCTCCGTCCTCTTCTTCCACGCATGGTCGTCCTCCTTTCCGACCGCTTTTCTCGGAGTGGACATGTGCGTTCTAAAAGAGAGAACTCCCGTCCACCCGAGTGCTTTAGATTTTTTGTGATCTCCGGCTATCTGATGTGTATGCTGCTCTCTCGACAGGAACCGTTGAGAGCGACGGCCATCGCCGCCTTCTACTTCCGGCGGTTGAAACGAATCGTCCCGCCGTACGTGTTCGTGATCTCCAGCGTCCTGCTCGCCGCCTTCTGGCGGATCTCGCCGTTCGAAATGAAACCAATCGGAGACGACGCTGTTCCTTCCCTTTTTTTCTACTCGAACCGCCCGCACACGCACGAATTCGAGTACTTCGATCCGGTATGCGATCAGGAAAGTGGACAACACAGTACGTTCTTTTCTGCAGCGTTCCAAACACCGCATCTTTCTGCACACGTGGTCGTTGAGTGTGGAGCTCCAGTTCTACGTTCTTTGTCCAGCGATCGTCCTCGCGATGGGATTTTTGGGCAAAACCCACGCGTTCCTCAAGCACTCATTTCTTCTTCTGCTCGCCGTTCTCTCCTTCGTCCTTCAATCGACGAGTCACTCGAATACCGCCCACATGGCCGTTGAGGGGAGAATTTGGGAGTTCCTGCTCTGCTTCATCGCTTTCCATGTGCACGAATCCCAGTTGCTGGAGTGGAAGTGGGCAGAAACGGGACGAGTGATGACGGTTGGACGGGATCTCATCCTCTCCGTTCTTCTGCTTGCCCCACTGCTGACCGAGCTGACCGACGAGCATCAACTTCAACGCCTTTGGGTCGTTCTGATCACTGCTCTCCTGCTTTCCGCCCAAAGGGAAGAAGCGGGTATTTTGGGCGCCGATCTGCTCGTGGGCATCGGCGACTCCTCCTACTGCAGCTACTTGGTCCACTGGCCGATCTTCGTGTTCCATCGCTTCTCATCCGGCAACAGCGGGATGTACGCGTACGGGAGAGATGCCGACCACATCGGTGAGCAACAACCGACTGCTCATTGAGCGAAGGCTTTCAGTGGGCACTTATTTGATCCTCCTGTCGATGGCCGTCGGCTACTGCACCGAGCACGCGTTCAAGCGACTCCTCCGTTTGATCACCAGCTGGACGCGTCTTCTTCTCCTCCTTGCGTGCTTGTACTCGATTGCCTTTTTTGGCCTCTACCTCTTGCACAAGCATCACCGCTTGCTTCACGAGGTAACGAGCTCTCCTTCCACTTATTCATTTCTGCTTGATTGAAGGAGAACGGACACGATCCGACCATTCGGGATCAGCGGATCCGAGACACACGAATGCTTTGGGCCACCAGGGATTCGGACGTTCAGTTCTCGCGGGAACGAACGATCGAATTGAATCAGCGGATCGCGTGGAAGCAGGAGACGTGCACCAACCGCACTCGTTGGCTCCCGTCTTCCTTCGGCGACCTCCACGCGATCGACAAGGTCTGCAACGAGAAGGTGAGGAGAACAAATGAATTGTGATTGGTTGCGTTGAAGGGCAACGGAACAAAGAACGTGGTTGTGTTCGGCAACTCGCACGCCTACCTCGCCTTCTTCGGGATTGTCGAGCACTTCCGGCCGGTCGCCCATTCAATCACCCTGACCTCCTCGTACTCCTGCACTCCTCTCCCATTCGAATTCCAACAGGCCGACTTAAATCCGGTGAGCAGCGAGTGAGCTTCAACCTCTCAATCGGACGGCTTCAGAAACACCGACGGCGATGCCTCGCGTTCATCGAAACGACCCTCCGACTACTGGAGAGCTGGAATTTGCCGATACACGTTCTCATTCCCATTTTCGGGTTCGTTCTTCCACCCTCCTCTTCTCCAAACAACGACCTTCAGTTTCATGCACATCGACCCGCCGATCGGCTCGTTGCGGGATCCGGAGAACGATCCGATTCTTTGCGCACTCCGCTCGTTTTACGCCCGCTTGAGCAAGATCCCGCGGGAAATTCTGTTCGTCTCGTCGCCCAACCTCCGTTTTCCGTCCAACCCGCTCCGCCGGCTGCTCATCCGCCTGTTCGACCGGAAGCCGGTCGGCTTGATCCAAACCTCCCACCGCGTGCGGCCATTCGCCTCTCACCTCGTACTCCTTCGTGTTTGCAGAAGCAGAACTCCCACCTCCACACCCTTCGGGAACGGTTGGAGTTGATCGACTGCGAGCTGTGTGTTCAAGTGGATTGGAGGGATTTGTGGTGCACCGACGGCAAGCGGGGCGTCTGCTGGGCGGTGGAGGGCGGACGCAACATCGCCTTCTTTCAAGATCACCACCACGTGACTTCTTTCGGAGCGATGTTTGTTGGAGAGTTCTTGTTCAATGCGTATAAGGATTTTGTAGAAGAGTGAATAAAATAGGCATGAAGAGAGTAAACAAGCTTCTTGTTGGCTTTTACGGCGAGTTCGTGTGTTGCCATGGAGACGTCCAGCCGCTCGCTTTTTGGCCGCTTTCTTTGAGCTTTTGCGCAGGCCGAAAGAGAATCGAGTCTATCCATTCATTCAAAAATTATTTTAATTTATTTCGTGGAAGATGTCTCTCTTCCATCTGAACGAGTGGTACACGACCGACGTGGAAGAAGGCCGCTTCATCACGAACGCCTGTTTGATTGGAAATCGAGGTTCTTTCGCTTCCTTCCGCTTCTTACATTCCGTTCTTTAGACCAAATAATCGTGGGGGCGTTGACCGGAGCGGTGGTGATCGTGGACCCCGGAAAGGACGTCGAAAATCGGAACGAAACGTCGATTCTGATCGAAAAGACGCTCCCGCACCCCGTCCTGCAGATTGCGGTCGGCCGCTTCCTCGCCAGTTATGACGAGAACCTGCTCGCCATCCTGCACCCCAAACATCTCGCCTTCTATCGCTTGAATTCAGGTATTTAGGCAATAGGTTAGCAGAAGCATGTTGTTTGTTTAGCGGACGAGGAATCCTTCACGTTGGACCGCATCTTCGAACACCGACTGAAGGCGGGGCCCGCTTACAACATGCGAGTTCTCTTCATTCTTTTCCATCACGATTGTTCGATTGCAGGTGTTTAGGGGCGGACTCCCGGCAGCAGTTCTCGCAGATCTACGTCCAGTCGATGAACTGCACGCTGAGCATCTACGAAGGCGAGAATCATCTGCTCGACCGGCAGATGATCAACGCGATCCACCCGGGCCCCATGCTCTACGCGCCCTTCTCGCAGTCGTTGTATTGCGCGAGTGGGGGCATGTTGTGCTGCTTCCCCTACCACTCGTTCACGGCCATCGGCAACAGCAGTCAGAACCAGAAGAAGATCAATGTGAGTGCAGAACGAAGAGCCCACTTATTTGTTGCAGTGGGAGTGGTCGTTCAACCTGGGCGACACGCCGATCGACATCGCCGACCTGAACATCGTCCCCATCCAGCCCTCGATCCTCGTCCTCTGCAAGCGGGCCCTCTTCTGCATGACGCACGGCGGGACTCCTCGTTTCATTATTCGGCTTCAAGCGGTAGCCACTTCGCTGCTCGTCTACAAGACAAGTGCGAGAAGAAGCAGGAAGAGATACTGACCGAGAGAGCTTTCAGCAGCCGATCCGAAGACCCAACTGTGCATCGGGACGGCTACAAAGACACTCCTCTTCTTCCGCGACGTCACGATGATTTGGGCCGCTCAAATGGACTTCGTGCCCGTCCACCTCCTCTTGACCACCATCGGGCACGTCCTCCCACTCTCCGTTCTTCCCTCTACGGACTGCTTGCAGCGATCAGCTGAAAGGAATGGTGACCGCGTTGAGCGACGAGTGCAGGCTGGTGATCGGCTACCTGGGCACGGAGCCCTCGCTCTTCCGAATGCCCATCACGGAGACGCGGTACATCGACTTCGAGAAGCGGCGGGCCGAGTTGGACGAGTTCGAGGACGTCATTCGCACGTACTCCAAAGACAGTGCGGCGGCGGTCGGCTCGATGGCCGGCTTGGAGCTGAAAACGAGCGTCGAGTTGGACAAATCGAGTGTACGGTCACTTATTTCATCCATTCGCCTCTCCTTCTCTGCTTCCAGCGGGCGTACGACACGCACGAAGGCGTCCCCTCGGCCACGCTGAACGTTTCGGTCAAATCGGGAGCGAAGAGCGTCGATTTGGCCCTTCAAGCAGAGATCTTCGCTCACAGCGAGTACTTCACACTCACGCCAGGTGGGACTCAAAGGAAGCCCAGAATCAAGGAGTGTTTGCAGCCGAGTACTCGAACGTTCCGATCACGCTGTTCGTGAAGGAGAGCCCCGTGCGGGACGCCCGATTCTGTCTGGCGGCCACTACGAACAGCGGCGGTTCGTTCTCTGGCATTCATCTACTTCAGTTCGCTTGTATTCAGACGGCGTGCTCGTGGAGGGCCACCTTCCGCTCAAACTCCTCTGCCACGAAACGAACCCGCAGCGGAATTCGCATGTGAAGCTGTCGATCGACTCGACGGGCGGCGGCGTGGAGATCGCCGACTTGTATCCCGGTGATCCCCTTTTCTTTCCTTCTTTAACTGATGGTCTGTTGTGTGCAGAGTTCCAATGCGAATCCCAGTCCTCGCTGGGGCTGCAGCCGTTCGGGTCGGAGGTCGTCGTTTCGGTCTTCAGTGCGGCCAAGAACGGTTCCTCTTCTTCCTATCATTCACTTCTGATCAGGTCTCCTTTAAGCTCGCTACCGCGTGCAATCGGACTCCGTTGAGTTCTTCTTCCTCGTGCTGGACGATCTCGTGCGGCGGCTGCGGAAAAAACACGCGGACGCCAAACTCAGTTGTCCCGTCCCGCTCCACTTGTTCGCGACGGCCATCGCCGACCAAGTGGACGTGAGCGAACGATCTTTCAAGCTCACGCTCACTCCTTCTTGCAGCTGGAGAAGCGGAAGACCGCCGAGTCGAAGGAGGTGGAGCGGGTGTCCGTCCAGATGCGCCACGTGGAGACCATCCTGCTGAACAAACTGAAGGCCGAACGGGAGGAGAGCATGACCCCCGTCAATGTGCTGATTAACTACTCCTACCGCGAGCTGCTCACTCTGATGGACCGCCTGAAGCCCACCGGAGACCACTTAGCCCGTCACGAACGGGAGACCTTGCGGCCCCTCCTCAATTTGATGCACGTCGTGATGGAAATCAACGAGATCGCCGTTCCGTTCGACGGGCGGATCCTCGACGCGTCGCCACAAGTTCGTCTTTCTTCCTTCCACCCCCATTGAGTTCTTTCTAGTCACTCGCCGATCGTCTGCCCCCGCTGCTCGGCAGTGCTGGAGCGGGGGCGGCCGAGGTGGACGCGGCGGAACTCACGCGCCTGCTGGTCGCCTTCTGCGAGCAGGCCGGCCGGCTGGACGGCATTCTTGAGATGGCCGAAGAGGAGGAGGAGAACGAGGACGAGAAGGACCGCCACGACCTCGTCCAATTGGAGAGCGGGGCGATGACCCTGAACACCGGCTTCGAGAGTTTCCTCGGCGGCTCCACCATCCTCCCGAAATAAACCGTCGGAATTCAATAAAGAGAAGTGTTCTGTGCTCCTCGAATCCAATCACCGTGCAGAGAACGAAACCCAATTCGGGCGGAACACCCGCGCTGCTCAAATTTAATGACCGTGTGGTCTTTCATTCGAACTTTCGTCAAAAAGTACAGAAAGAAGGCGGAAGAGAGGGCATTTGGGGACTTCCGCCTTGTCGCCCCTTTCGACACAAAGACAAGAGGGAATGTTTGGGCCGATTAATCGGAGTGGTTTGTAGTCAAACGAATGCCTGATTGTAGCCGACAAGTGTGACGAGCGGCGAGGACGACCCGCGTGGTCAAAATATGACTTTTCGGCCGAATCGCCCAGAAGGAAGACGATTCTCTTCGGATATTGCGTCTTCTCCGAAGGCAGTAGTGTGTTTTGTTCAACAGTCGGCACCCACCCTCGAACGCGTGCGTGTTTTCGAGGGCCGTTAATCGAATCCCGACTTGTTTTCGTGGTCAAAAGAACATACGCTCGTCTCGAATGAGTGTGTTCGAGGAACCGCGCGCCGGCCGCCTTCTCGCGATCTTCGGCCAAAACAACCGAACGAGCAGCTGCAAACGCGCCCCGCTTATTGCTTACCGTTTACTCACTTCTTCGTCGTTTAGGCGGCCTGTTGAGTGATGATTTCGACGGTCTACGAGTGGCTGCTGAACGCGATCACCCTGCTGACCTTCTTCTCTCAAGCCTTCGTCTTTTATTGCATCAAACGGAAGTCGCCGCCAGTGATGCGCGACTACAAATACTTCCTGCTGAACTTCCTCGCGTGGGACACCGCCTTCACGTTCCTCATCTCCGTCCTTCTCCAACCGTTCCCGATTTCTCCGCTTCTCGGCGGCTCGGCAAGAGGTCGGTTGGATTGATTGTTCGCCGGCTAACTGCCCGCTCATTCAGGACTCGCGCGGTACTGGGGCGAACCGACCGTTCGCGTGTTGGCGGCTGCCACCATTTTCTTCGGCGCCAATCTCGTGCTGGCACAAGACTACTCGTTCGTCTACAGGATCGTTCTGCTGCGAATGAGCAAGGAGAAGCACGACGCGTACGTGAGCAGGCCGTGGAAATTGTTCTGGTTCGGCTTCCACCAATGCTTTGCGTTCCCGCTTTCCGTCGCCTTCTACTTCACATTTGCGGACTCCAAGGTATGCTTGGCTTTCGTTATCCACGCGTTCATGTGTTGGATTGAAGGAGGTCCCGCACTTGATGGCTGCCAGCTGCGAGCGCTCGAACTGCAACGTGCAGAACGGAGATCCCGTCGTGATCATTCAATTCTTGCATCCTTACACTTTGGGTTACTGCGCGGTGCTCTTGTTTCTGATGGTCTTTTCGGCAGGCTTCTGCATCACGTGCATCTTCCTCATTCTCTCCGGCCTACGCAAACACCAGGCCACGTTCTCGAGGCAAACGTACCGCCTCCACGCGGAGTTGGCGACTCTTCTGCTCGTTCAGGTAAACGGACAATGGAGTGAAGCCTGCTCAATTGATGATTGCAGCTGCTGATCCCGATTCTGCTGATTTTGATGCCAGTCCTCATGTGCATCATCGCGCTCTATTTCAACAAGACGACGACGGATGCGATCACGCAGTTCGGCTTCTTGATGCTCGCGCTCTACGCTCCCGCGAATGCCATCTTGACGGTCCGTTTGAAGGCTGTTCAAAAGCAAAGAAGGCCACGTGTTTTAGATTGTGTTGGTCGATCCTTACCGCTCGTTCACGCTCAACCTGCTGTTCGGCCGGTGGGTGAAGACGGGGCGCGTGTACGGACGGGCGCGGCTGCCCTCCTCGAGCATCAACCCCAGCGTCCACCGGGATCTCGTCCTTCCGCAAACCCAACGGGAATTCATTCGACGTCCCACTCTGCACTTGGTGGTGATCTGAACAAAGAATGAGAATAAATGACAAGGACGAAGGAATGGTCATTCGTTGATTCGAACGCCCACCGCATCGTCTTCCACGTGTCAAACCATCAAGAGAACAAAAGGCCGTGGGCGTGTGCTCTGTTGCCCGCTTATCATTCGGGCGATTCTTTTTGCTCCACTTTTGCGATCAAGAGTCGTCATCGCGGGCAAGAGCGCAGCTGAAGAAGCGGAACACAACGCCCGACGGGCAGCAAACGCCCACCTATTGGAAGCTGCTTTCTGTTTTGCTCTCCGTTCCATAGGCAATCGACTTGCTTCTTGTGAACGATAAGTAGGAAAGGATTCTAGTGGGCGTGTTGTTTAAGCCGCCTGTTGCTTTCGGCTACCCTCTCTTGTGATTCTCTCTGCGAAGCAAAATGATTTCAACGCTATTATCTTCGGTAGAGACGGTCTTTAATTGAGACACGTGTACCGGGTGCTTTGAAAAGCCATTAGTCAAGCCGTAGAATAAAAAGGCAAGGGACACGATCAAACGGACAGGAACGATCGAAATGATTTCCCGCCTATTCTTCCTTCTTCTCCTTGTCGCTTCGTCGTCGTTTGCCAGGGAAGAGCGCGACTATTCGGAGGACTGCCAGGAACTCGATCCTTACTTCGCAGTGACCTTGTATGGCTCTTGACACAAAACTCCCACCAATCAATTCCGTTTAGATTCATATTTGGGGAGTACGAGACCGCACGCTACAGCAAGGCCTACGTGCAGAACGCGTCGATGGCAGACGATCCCTTCTACTACGTGCCCCCCTCATTCTGCCCGTCATCATGAACACGCTGAGCGCGTGGCAGAACGAGAGCGGGTGGTTCGTGGCATGCGACGCCGTGGAGTACTTCCCTGGTTTCGGCTTCCAAATGTATTATCAGTTCACATTTGAAGATTCGGGCTTCGGGTACACGGATTGCACGGTAAGGAAACAAATCAGCAATAGATCTCTATTTTTCTCGTTTAGAAGCACACGGATGTCGGCCGCGTGCTCGTCGACCTCCAGCCCGCGGACTCGATCGTCGACTTCACCGTTCCGAATGAGTGGGCAGACACCGTGTGCGTGTACGAGGACCAGCCGCACTAATCCAATTAATGGTTGAAGCGATGATTCATTGTATCAGGCCATTCAAGTAGAATAAATGACGTGCATGCATCCTTCAATTTGAGCGAAAACGAAGACTACCGCGAATACATTTCTTCTTTTCGTCGGACTGATTAGTCAGCCTTCGATACTCCGTTGCCCTATAATCAACCCGCACTTTTAATTGGTCGTTTGCACTCGACGTTTTCGCTTGTGTTTTGATCGAACACCCGCCCTTTGCCTTGTTCGAAAGATCGAGAAGTCTGCCGGTTGCTGGCAACGGTAGTCGCTGAATTGAGGGTTCGTTTTTGTTCTAATGAAATCAACTGCACAACTACAAACTGAGAGCATTGAAGCTGGGGGAACAACGAGATCAAATAAACGCACGAAATGAAATAACATGAACGGTAAAGGACATCGAATTAAACCCAACGGTCACGTGGTGCTCGTGGCGGGTGCTTCGAAGATCGAGACGGAGTTCGTCTGCCACCACGCCAGCTGCTGGACGCACGAAAGGATGTAGCGCCGGAATGGATGGAGAGTGAAAAGCGTGGCGGCCGCATTCAGGAACGGCGCCCAATGCCAAATCATGGCCGAGACGTCGGCCGTGTAATTGAACGTTATTTTGAAGGAGGTCGCAATTGTTATGGACAATAGCGGAACAACGACTGTGATGAAAGGGACGGCAGCTTGGGCCATCAGAGTGCGCGTCAGCTGCCGCTGCATTCCTTTGGCCCGCTTCGACAGCTCCATTGGCTGGTGGGAGACCTCGCGCACGGTGAGGACGGCGATTAGAATGCACCACAAGTAAGAGCCTGCAAATATTCGTTGGGATCGCTGCAAATTGTTTCCGCTGCTCACCGAAAATGACCACGCGGCCGTAAATTGAAAACGTGTACATTACGACGTTGATGTTGGAATCAGCAACCAGAAGCGGCGGGATGGGATCTTCTGGATACCTGCAAGAATCTCGTATTCTCTTTGTCTTCCTATTGCTGCTCACCAAAGGGCCCCGTAATTAATGCGTGTGTATTGCGGGCACCAAGCGAACACGGCCATTGTGGAGCCGATAAAGAAGGTGGCTATCGGCACGGAGAACATCATTAGCGCGTACCAACTGGTGGGCGGGCCTTTGTGTCTAATCGTCTGCGAAAAACGTGATTAGTGAGCGTCTATCGTTCTATTAACCAACATGCAGCCTGTAGTAAAACAACATTGGCAAAATGGAGCACTCAACGGTCATCGGTGTCGTCTGAAGAGCCATTGAAAGACATTGGCCCGTGTGGCCGAAGAGCAGGCCGGCCGGTCCCTCCTGCGTGTACATGTACACGCCTTGATTGATTTTGTAGCGCTAAAAAAGTTGAATGACTCAACGAAAACAAATTGGAAGACTCACGACTCCACAGAAACCAAATGCAAACAGAAAGTATGCGTCGACTGCAACCGATGCGTAGAGGAGCCGCGAATAACTCTTGAAGTGATTGGGTGTCTTCCGGAGCACGCAATAAAGGAGGAGGGAAGTCGCAAAAGTGCCCAAGATGGTGGTCGCCCAGTAGTTGACCCGTTTGACGAGTGCCAAGGTCGTCTGCTCGTAGGTCTGATTCGTGATGTTTGCAAAGAAGTGCTGATCGACCACTAGCGGCTCGTCCCACACCCAGTAGCTGAAGTTCATCGTGCAACGACCGAATGGAGAAGAAGGGTTAGTGAGAATGGCGGCCAGCAGGCAGGGGGACGAATGTGGCCGAGCGGAGGCGAGTTTGTAGCCGAAATGGCGGCCGGAATCACAATTGGTGGACGGACGAGTGCACTCGAACGTCCCCTCCTCCCGCCTCCTCCTCATTCTCACGTGCAGCTTCGATTGTCGTTCGCAAAGCCGGCCTGCTGTTGACGACCGCGGAGATCTTCGAAGAGAGACCACTTCTTTTTAGTCATTCCTCCGCCTACAAAAGAGGAGCGCGGAAAGGGACCGAGACCTCAAACGACCACGAGTTCTCACCTACGAGCGAACAGGCAACAGTCGGAGTGAATGGAAGAAGGTGAACACGCGATGTCGAAGTTCGAAACGGGCAAATTGCATCGGTTAATTTGGTTTTTACTCGAGCAGGGGAAGTGGTCACGCGACGAGCTGAAAAGAAGCCGTGCGCTTTTTGCTTGGTTTTGACACGAAAGAATGGAGCCTTGTGTCGACATGAACGAATGAGTTGCTTTCTCTGCAAAACAAAAGACGAAGAACCGCGACTTCTTACATAAACACTGTACACTGATCGGCTTTGTTTATTCGCACGTTTAAAAAAACAACAGCAATGAATCACGTAACGATCGTGCTTCTCGTCCGCGAGATGTGCGGGATAACCACCACACTTGAAGAGGAGACGGTGGAGGACGACGAGCACTTGCAGAACTCCGCCAAGTTGGAGCGGAACATCAGGAAGAGGGCGCTCAGAGCGTTCCACGTGGCGCTCCAACTAATTAACAGAATCTGCAAGAAAAACTATCAACGGGCACACTTCGGTGTTGCTTGCCGTGATCTCCGACGTCCACGACGAGTAGATTTTGAGGTAGCCAAAGAAAGGGATGATTGCCATAGGAGCGATCAACAAAACGAATGGAAAAAAGGCTTGAAGAAAGAGGGTGGCGGCGAGTTTGCGTTGATACGAGCGAGTCCGTTCGGACAACTCCAGCGACTGCCGCTTCATCTCTCGAACGGTCAGGAGAGCAATGACGATCGAGAAGAAGTAGGAGCCGAACATCGTCGTGCGGTTGTAGATTTGAAGCGGAAAAATTGTCGTGCTCTTCTAAAAGGTCCGCGCACTCACTTCTATATTACTGGTGTCTCTTACGGCCAAATCGAGTACGATCAACGGCGGAATGGGGACTTCCGGATACCAGAGCGGCCCGTAATCCTTGCCGTCGACGTTCGGTTGGCAGAACGTGATCGAAGCCCCAATGAACGTCCCAACGACCAGTGCGAGAGGAACGACGAGCATCGCGAACAAATGCGAGGACTTTGGGGTTGTTTTGCTTCAAGCAGGAGAGTGACCAGTGAACAATGACATTGAAGACTCACTATTTGACGAGAAAGTACCGAAAGAACACCTGCGCGGGCAACACGGCCACTGGCAGCACGGTTGCTGAAGTCGCCCACGCAACGACGAGACAGCGCTTTTCGTAGGGCAGAAAGCGGGCCGGGCCGACGTACGCGATCAGATAGCAGCCGTTATTCACTCGATAACGCTGTAGGAAGAACAGTGGTTAATGGGCAGAAATGAGGCGGTTACCTGCTGAGCAAGTGTCTGATAAATCAAGCAGAAGTAATCCACGGCGACCGAGATGAGAAGCAAACGACCGTAACTGCGGAACTTCGAGCTTTTCGTCGTTTGAATGAAAAATAAAACGGCACAAGTAGTCAAAAAGCCGATAGAAATGGCAGAGATGAAGTTAATGCGATGAATCGTATAGTAAGTGGAGTCCTCAAATGTCGAGTTGGTTACATTAGCAAAATAAAATTCATCTTTTACGAACGGATTGTAATCGTTCTCGCCCGCCTTGAACGAGTGCATCTTCTGGCCGGAATGATGATGGAACTCGTGGCCCGAACCTCACTTGGCTACGGCATGTGATCGGCGGGAAGCACGCAGACGGCGCCGCTCACCGATCATCCCTACAATCTCGCGTGTTTACGTCTAAGGGCGGATGATGAGTCCGTCGATTGTATTTCTTGGGATTCGTTGGAAGAAAACCGTCTCCCGCTTTGTACTCCGAGGCTCTAATTCCTCCGATTAGCGTCATTCAGCTCGTGACTCGGCAGACACAAACGGACATTCGACCTTTAAGCACAAAAAAGAGACTGTTTATTCGATGAACAAAGAAATCAGAAGACGTGGACGGTCGGGTGAACGTGAGAATCGTGGTGGGCGCCAGACGAGCGCTGGAAGTCGCTCGACGAGTCCACTTTGACGAAGACGCCCATGACTGCACGCCTATATGGCGAGATGAAGACGATCGTGGAAGCCGAGTTGAAGAGCGGCCCCCAGACCACGGGCATCGTGACGAGATCGGCCGCATAATCATATTTGACTTCGAGCAGCAAGAACATGGTGTTCATCAAAGTCGGTAGAACGACGAAACAGGGAAGGAGCGCCTAAAAGAGTGATCCACAAACGAAGGCTATCTGTTCCCTCACCTGTGCGATCAGACAACGAGCGTACTGCTTTTGCATTGAGATCGTCTTTGGGCTCAAATCCACGGTCTGCGCCTTGATCTCCCGCACGGAGGCCCACACAAAGTAGACGGTCAGCAAGTACGATCCAAAGACGAGGCCCCGATTGAT